>VXAD01003774.1:24930-204909 GCA_013399195.1 Dicrurus megarhynchus | reverse complement strand
TTTTTTTTTTTTTTTTTTTTTTCATTTACTTGAAGGTGCAGAGAAACTCCAGTGCTTTCCTTCCTTGGGTCTCCCAAACCTTTCAGAAATGCTGCTTGAGAACTTCCTTTCCTGTCGGGGAGCAGTGAGGGGAGCAAGGGAGCTGCAGCTGAGTGGGGTGTGCGCACACAGACAGAATGGGCTCGAGCCAGTTCCCTCTGCCTGCCATCAGTCAGAGCCTGAGACATTAAACTCTATCCCCAGCTATAAAAAGCCTTCTCTTTGCCCTTAAAGAGAAAGGTTGGCAGCCTTGTAGAACTGGAAGGCTTGGAGATCCTTTAAAATGCACTTTACAGAAATGCTTTAGCTCTACAGCACTTCTGGAGTCAAAGAACAGGGCAGGGAAGACTGGAAGTTTGAACCCAGCTATTTTCTGGGACTTACAGCTATTGATTACAATTGCATTGACTACCAGACCATTGAATCTAATGAAATTGTGCTTGAGTGACACTAGTGCAATTGAGATGAAAGTGTAGCCAACTTGGAAGGAAAGTTTAAAAGTGTTGGAAGAGGCAATAGTTGGATTTCAGGGCACAAATGGGTTTGTTAGCACATGTTATGCACTGACTGTGTTGTGCTTAGCTGTATTCCTGTAGAAATTCTGTTATTTTGCCAGGACTAATGCAGGAGAAGAATAGAGCAGTAATTTTCCTACTATTTCTATGACTGAGTTCCCATACAATGAATCTATAAAACTATTAGATCCTAAAGCTGAGTCAAAACCAAATTAGTTGTTGAGAGGCAAATACAGCTCTCAAAATCTCTTAGATAATTCTGTTACTTGTGGCTTAATATGAAGAAGGAGAGTTAATTATTTATACCGTGCATGGGGTTCGCTAAATGAGAGCTGCAAGATGAGATGGAGTCATAAATTAATGCTTTGTAAAACTTGTTCTTTACCCAAAGCCAAAAGGAAAGGTATTTGTGGGATGGAGCCGGGACAGGCATCACCAAAACCCAGCAGGTCAAACTCCTGGAGAGCCTCCCATCACTCAGAGCTGCTTATGGAAAGGGGCTGTGCTGTGTTCTGGGTTTCCCCATGCCCTTGTCTCACCCTAAATACAACACCATGTCTGGGTTTTGTCTCAATTCCAAACAAAATTATCAGAGTTTGAGCTCGGCTGCTGAAAGAACTCTGCACGTGTGAAGACATTGGTCTGTCATGTCTGGTCCTGACACAAACCCAGAACCACCGTATTAGTTCTGTGGTTTTATTCTTAAATTAACCTTGTCACTTCTTAACTCATTTTTATCTGCCATTAGACCCCAAAAAGAGAGAAAGTGCTTGTTTCCATGAGATTTTATTTATGTTACCTTCTCAAATGAGATAATTTTGATTAATTGCTTCAGTTAGCGAGGGTCTTCAGAGGTAGCTTTAGAGAAGGAACTTTTCTAGTCAGGAAAAAGGGGCAAGAGAGAACATACAAAATGGTTTGGGTTGGAAGGGACCCTAAAGTCCATCTTGTTCAAACCCCCTGCCATGGGCAGGAATGCCTTCCACTAGACCAGGTTGCTCATGACTGTCCTCAGACAGCCCTTCCATGCTCTTAAATTATGCTGTAGCATTTCACTGCATTTCCCAGTGAAGGATCTGTTCAGAAGAGACTGAAGGCAGATCTGCTATGGAACTGAGGGCTGCTGCCCTCGCCAGGCTCCCTCTGAGCCCTGGGAAACACCTGCAAACTCCTTCCCTGTGGCCACAGCTTTGACTTCTTCCTCTGTTACTTCTCAAATTTATTTTGTCTTCTTCCCTATTTAAACCCTGAAATTCTGTCCCAGCCATCTTTTGTGACTGCAGCCACCAGATCTTCCTTTGAAGCTCTTGGGTTACCCATTGCCTCTGCTGCTCAGACCTTCAACCACTTCACACTTTTGTTGCAGCACTTAATTGTAAGTGTTAATTGATGGACTAGGACTGACAGTGAGCACGAGAGTTCTGCTATTGTGCCAGACAAAAGAATTCGGGTAACTGCTGGCTCCTCTCCTCTCACTTTACATGCAAACAGTGCCCGAGCTCTGGGAGACCCAGAGGGGAATGATTGATGGGGAAGGGGCACCTGCCTGGCTTGAGAAGGTCTTGGCATCAGAGCTCAGGCAGGAAACACCGGGAAGTAAATCAGGGATGAACAGCCCTTTTAATAAATCGCAGACAAAAATCCCCTTGGCCAGCGAAAGGTTAAATAACAGGGATAAGTGAGTCACTCCATCCCCTGCCCTCCCCCCCTTCCCCCCACTGCAAGTTTAATAAGCCAAAATCAAAACCATCTAGGCCTGGAGCTTTGTAAGATTTAAGACTTTAAAATGTGAAGCGCCTCATTATATGTGCCTATTTTCAATAAAAGGGGGAGATAACTGGTGTCACGTCAATGTCTTATCAGTGATATTTGTTTGACTTCTATTTCGAAAGTGCACTGCTTGCTTTTCCTGGTGCTGGAATCAAACTCTTCTGAATTGTACAGTATAAGAAGAGATATCAGTTTTCACCTCAGAACTTTCAAAAGGAGACCAGTCTGTGCCTCCCTCTGCAGAAAGAAAGAACTATTGTACAGTAGAGTGTATAACACTTGCAACATGGCCAATTGACTTCCTTCCTATTAATCAGCTACTCTGTTTACCTTCTTACACAAACCATTTCAAAACCATTAAAACTAAGAGGATTAGCATCACATTTCTGGCAAAAAGCACCTTAATTTCAGCGAATGCTACTTTCACTCTCTGAGGAGATTTTTTTTTTAAAAAACCAACCTTGAAAGAATTGGATTCTTTATTGTGGCAAATTCACTGAAACAGGAATAAATTATATCTCCCATGTAAAAAAAGGCAGAGCGAGGGGGGTAAAAAGAGGGCTTGAGGAGCACAATTCTCTCAATCCAGCGAGAGAGAACTGCAAAAGAATTAAATTACCAAGAATGAAAAAATATCAAAGCAATCCTGAAACATGAGTTAGGTCCTGACAATTTGAATCAGTTGTTCTGTCCTGGCCATGTATGAGCAGTTCCTACTTTTGTAGCCTTGATTTCGGAAACAGTTGGGGATGGTTCACTTGTTCTGCAAATAATGCTGCAGCCAAAAGTTCAAGGCCCAAATTCCCATTTTCCTGTGCTCTGGGAATTTTTCTGGCACGGACAAGGAGATGCCATTTACGCCAATTTCATTTTATTTAGCTTCCAGTCTTGATTGTAAAAGTTTTGCATGGAATTAAACGGGGGGAAAATATTGTTCCAAATAAATTCTCATCTCCTCAGCACCACACAGCATCAGTTTAAATGTTCACAGCCATGCATTTTACTTTGTTAAATGGGAGGTTTAAGAGATGTCACCAGCAAAAACACACCTGAGAAACAACATGAATCACAAAAGCACATTAAGTTGACATATAGAAACCTAACACCTAAAGGGCACAAACAGAAAAACACAAGAAAACTATATATAAGTGACTATAACAGGAAAATTTACCTCTGAAAGGGAGAAAATTAGAAGAGAATTTAAATATTTCCAGAACTTGTCATAGAGCATCCCATGGAATGAGAGTACCTGGTGAAGTCTTAATCCAATAAATCGTATTAAACACCAAAAATTCCAGATGTGGTAAATAATGATGCCAAGGATGTTGCAGACACCTCCACACAGGACAAGTAGAAATCCCTGCAGAAGCATCATCAAGAGACAGTTTAGGATGTCCCAGAATGGCAAAAAGGACACACCAGGGTAGATTCAGGGGTCTAAATCGTGTGTGAAAAGGTGCCAGAGATTCTGCATATTAGATTGTTTTTATGGTCCTTCCCTAATATTTTCTAGCAACAAAGTTACTATTTGCTCATTAAATGTCCAAAGTTAACACCTAAAATCCCCCTTGTAAATAAAAATGCTGATTTAGAGCCCTTTAGCTAATTCATGCCACTATTTTCTCAATGCTGTTGCTAAATTCTACTTTTCTGCCATTTGTTCATAGTACAGAGAAATAGCTTTTCCCCCCATTTTCATTCCATAATCTGAGCATACATAGAAGAGAGTGAAAGGCACTATTTTGCCTTTTTCATGGCATCTTTGAAAAAAATAGATTGGTGAATGAAGGGAGGAATCCACAGAAATTTTTTTTTACTACTACAGAGCATTAAAATTATTTTTAAAGCACCACAATTTTTCAGGAGTTGAAAACAAAGTTTTAAAATAAATATTTTCATTGTGGCATTTTTTTTTTTTTCCAACTGGCTCTCCTTAACTCATGCTCAGAAACAAGACAACAGTGACTCCAAAGGGAAGTTGCAGCTCAGTGATAGAGGACACCAGTTAAAATTCCACTGAATTTCAAAGCCTGTCCCTCTGGTTATATCCCAGTGATCCATCCAGTGCAGCTCGAACAGTTAATATTTGGGTATTGCTCTGAGATTGCTGGTTTGGGATCAGGCTTTTTAAGGCACATAATTTTTCAGGCAGACCTTGATGATCAGTCTCTGGGGCCTGATGCTGATGGTCCCTTCCCTCTGACAAGACAAATGGTCCTTTGTAACTCTTGTCATAGCGTTCAGCTGGCATCAGGAAATTAAGATAAAACTTTTTTTGCTGGCATTGCGCTGTTATAGGGCTGCAGGACTAAACTCACTGCTGGAAAAAGTCTGACTTTGGCAGAGGTTTCGTGTTGGGCACAAACCTCACCAAATGGGAGCTTGGAGGAACAATGGTGGTGTTTCTATATCTTGGGGAAAAGCATTAAAAATGAACTGCTACAAAAAAGTTCAACCTCACAGGCTTGTTGATAAAAAAAAATTGTAGCTAGACATAGAATCTTAATTCCCATTTACTCTGAAGAGTTTGAATAAAATGAAAAAGTTCCATGTTGGAATTTCTTCGTTTAAAAAAGTCTTAGAAAATTAACTGTCTGTCTCTGCTAGAGAAAAAGCTTCTGCTAACACATGGGTTTGGTTCACAGAACCATAGAAGGACCTCTAAAGGCCATCTAGTCCAACTGTGGTTATTATGAGAAAGCTTTCCTGAGCATTGATGCACAAAACACTCACACAGAGGGCATGGTAATAACTCTTTCCCACCAAGCAGGTTTCTCATCACCAGGTTGCAACAAACAGTTCTTGAATATTGTTTTTCCATTGCAATGAGAGCTATAGAAATTCTGGAAATACAACTGAAGAAAATAATTGTACACTCGGGAGGATGACAAGCAAAAAACAAATACTGCAATGGTCTAGGCAGTGATCCATGCCGTACTTCATGGCTCCTCTTCATCCTGTAGCTGTCCTCTGGTATAAAAATACTGAGCATTTTACAAGCAACGTCCTTCCGAATCATCTTCTTTCCCAAGTCCTAAATTTCTTGGCAGCTTTTTAGACACAAAACTTAGAGCAAGAGTTTCTCCTTTTTGCATAACCACAAAAAAAAAAAAAAAAAAAAAAGGCACTTTCAGGGTAACATNAAAAAAAAAAAAAGGCAATTTCAGGGTCATCTGTCCCCCAGGCCTTATCATTGATGTATCTGGTTTTCTTCTACAACAAAAGATAAGCTCCAGTCACACAAAGCTGGGCTGCATCTGGTGACCACAACACAGATAATGCTGCCTAAACTGGGGGCTTAGCCCTGATAAAGAGAATTATAGAATGGCCTGGGTTGGAAGAGACCATAAAGCCCATCCAGTGCCATGGGCAGGGACACCTTCCACTGCCCCAGGCTGCTCCAAGCCCCGTCCAACCTGGCCTTGGGCACTTCCAGGGATCCAGGGGCAGCCACAGCTTCTCTGGGCAGCCTGTGCCAGGGTTCATCACATTTGCAGGGAAGAACCACCTCCCTCCCCTGCTGCCCACAGTGTTTTGGATGGACTTGGCTGAGTTGTTGTGAGACCCCATCACCAAAGCCTTTCTCCTTCCAGGTTAACCCACGACAGCAGGAGCTGCCTTTGGAATCCACCCTGCCTTTGGCATGGCAAGGTGTTTACAGCAAAACTGCAAGGCGGATGAGAAGGAATAAACAAGCCCAGCTTAAACCCTTGTTTTTGTCAGAGGAGTTAAAGGCCATTAAGCTCAGTCTTCTAAGCTGGCTAAGAGAAAGCCACGGTAGGTTCTGTGAGATATACTGTGTATGAAAAGGTTCCTGATTTTTTTGAAATGATAACCTGCTGAAGGAAATGATGTCCTCTGCCACAGTACCTGCTTGTCTAATTGCAAACCATGCAACCTTATCCCCCCGGAGATTTACAGATAAAAACCCCACTGTCATCACCTCCACCCGCCCTGTCTCTGCTCTCTCTGTACAGCAGGTAAGACAAGAAACAGGGGCTGGAGGATTTAAATAGAGGGAGTACATTTGAGAAACAGGACAATTACGGACACCAGTATGGACACGTGTGCAGCAGGAATGGTACAAGTTAGTGACAGCAGCCCTTTCAACTGAGTACTAGTAAAATAAATAACAAATGTGGCTCTGGAGGAACACGGTAGCCCTGAGAACTTCAATTAAAGCAATCGATGAAAGTGCCCATCTGGATCAAGTTTTGAAAGTGATTTGTTTAAAAAAATTAGCAATAAGCAAGGTCCAAAATTCAGTGTTTCCCTGGCAGTTTGGATGGCAGAGTTTAACAGTGTGAGGAGGAGGACCAGCATAACCATGGGCTCTTCTGTTTATACATTTCTCCTGACACTGCAAGAGGTTATTTTGATCCCTAAGGAGGCTGAGTCAAACCCTGTCCTGGTGCTGATGCTTCTTTGTGCAAAGCAGATATGGGGAGTGAACCTGCTGAGCTGTGCAGCTTTCCTGTAGGGAATGCAAACCTCAGAAAAGGGCCTGAAAATGATGTCCACTAACGGTGGAGCTGTGACCCCGTGGGAAGCCCGCACTGGAGCAGTCTGTTCCTAAAGGACTCACCCTACGGAAGGGACCCACGCTGGAGCAGTTAATAAAGAACTTCCCGTGGAAAGATTCACAGTGGAGAAGTCCATGGAGAATGTTTTCCATGGGAGAGACCCCACACTGCAGCAGGGGAGGAGTGTGAACAGCCCTCCCCTGAGGAGGAAGAAGCAGCAGAGACAACAAGAGATGAGCTGCCCACAGCCCCCACTCCCTGCTCCCCTGAGCCACTGAGGGTGAGGAGGTAGAGAAATCAGCAGTGAAGTTGAGCTCAGGAAGAAGGGAGGGAGTGGGAGAAGGTGTTTTTAAGAGCTGGTTTTATTTCTCATTACCCTACTCTGATATGATTGGTAATAAATTAAATTAATTTTTGCAAGTGGAATCTTGGGGAGCATTTTTCCCATGGCAATAATTGGTGAATGATCTTTTCCTGTCCTTATCTCAACCCATGAGTCTCTCATTTATGTTTTTTCTCCCCTGTCCAGCAGAGGAGGGGAGTGATGGAGCAGCTTTGGTGAGCCCATCCCATGAGCTCAGATTGCTCTGCCTCCCATCCCTCCCAGCCCTGCACCGCCAGGGCAGTTTTACATCCATTCCTTGCTACCAGAAGAAGGATGCAGGAGCTGTAATAGGGGGTGAAGATCTTGCAGTCTTATGAAAGAGTGCGTTAATTGAGCAAATTTTTATGGATGTGGAAGTCTAAATGACTTTTCTGCCTCTAGGCTTTCTGCACAGGATTGTATATCCAGGTGAATGAAATATATGAGTTAGGCTGGGTGAACATTTAGCAAAACTAAAGTCTTTAGCTAAATTTGCCACCCCTGACCTCTACACACATTTATTTGGTCTCATTTTAGAAAACCATCACTTTGCTGGGCCTAGCATCAGGTTAGGATGAGAGAGGGTAGAGAAAAGAGGACAAGGGGAAAAAGATGGATTTTTTTCTGCTGCCTCTTGCTCTCCTCCCCCTTCCTGTAAAACCCTTTTTCTCGGGTGATGAGCAAGGCAATCGAGGACTAGGCAGGGCTGAGTAAATACATTTTCCTAGGAATCAGCTATGCAGACACAAAGAGCTAAACTTTCCTGCACACACAGACCCCAAGGAAGATACTTCCAGACACAGGCAGTGGGAAGGTGTCTAACAGGGTCATGGTTTAGTGGTGGACCTGCCAGTGCTGGATTAATGGTTGGACTTGATGATCTTAGAGGTTTTTTCCAAGTTTAATTATTCTGGGATTCTATGATATGTGACTTCACACTACTCAACTCATCCCTTTTTCCTCTCTCTTCTCAGTTTTTTTAAAAATGTAGTTTGGAACTGAGGATTTCTGTGGCCCTGGGACTGTAACAGGTGTGGTCCTGGCCCCAGACATGTAAATACCAACACACAACTTATGAGCATTTCTTCTTTAGTTTTTCCTGGGAAATAAACCCACCTAATTCTTAAAGCTTTATCAGCTCATTTCAGCTTTCTCCATAGCACAAAGAAATCAGTCTCAGCACCCTGTAGGTGCTACCCTGGCAGAAAAAAAAAAAAAAAAAGACATCTGATCTGACCCATTTTCTGGAGAAAAAAGATTAAATATAGACAATTTCTCAGTGTGTTGCCCAAGAAGGTACAAATCCTGTCCAAGCCCTGACTTTTCAGGCAAAAGGCTTGGAGGGTGAGCTATTAACATTTGCAGATGTGCACCTCCCTCGTTATCTCACAGCCAGGCTCTCACAGTCTATTTAGAATCATTGGAGAGTTCACTGAGATGAAAATAATGACAAAAAATACTGTGACAAGATAAAGTACAGTGCTATAAAAATTCTCTACAGTGTTATAAAAATTAGATTCTTAGCAGAAAAGAGAATGAAGAGGTAATTTAGTAAAAGTGATGGATGAACCTCGGAAGGTTCAGAATTTTAGTTCAGTGCAGTTGCTTATTCAAACCTGGGAAATTCAGGAGAATTGTCACCCACTGTGACAGCCAGTCCCCTCTGGTTCTCACCACCTTAAAGCTGGCAAAAAGAACACAAGAAACAAGAGGTGATTACAGTCTTTAATCTGTCTGGGTTCCTGGTGGTAATTAGTCAACTCTTATTTGACCTAAGCTGGCTCTCACTTTTCCTGCAGATTTCCATCAGGGCAAACAGAGCCAGCTGCTGCAATGTGTGGCAGGACTTGCACAGCATCTAAGATGGGCAAAATATCATTTTCTGTCTGTGTCTCATTTTATCCAAAGCTATAATCATATAGTTTATATGATTAAAAAACCCTTTTTGACAGGTTAGCAGGTTAGTAGTTAAACCAGAATACTTTGATGGTGATATGATTGTCTGGCACTGGTAGATAAAAGCAATTTCTTTTGATCCTCAAAGTGCTGAGAACTAAATCTTTATGGGCACTTTGTAACTGGGGAAAAATTAATCCTAGAGAAATGAAATAATGAACCTTGGTCAAAATGAGAATGGATGTTACAAACAGCAATAAAACTCAGATCTACCAAACCCAGGAGTTCATTTCCACAAGGGATGCTGCACCTATTCTGTTGCAGGATGGGCAATGTTTCCAACATGTGACCATTTTTCCCCAGGCACTTTGTATCAGCAGAAGAGTTTGGAGCACAGACCTCGGAGCCACACAAGCCCTCACATCAATTGGCTGAACTACTCATGCCAAAAGTTACACAAATTCTGTGAAATAAAACTGCTTCAGTACTTCACTGAGCTTTTGCCTGACTGAGGACTTTTGCCTCTAAGCAACTAAAACCTGACATTTATCTCCACAAGGCCAAATTTCCAGTGATACTGTTGCTCAGAATTTCTTAATACCTTAAAAAATATATAGATATATACAGCTGTATATTTATATACCTGTAGAGATAATCAGCCTGGTCATGTAGAAACCTGTTGACTTGGGTATTTCTTGTACTCACCTGGCACTGAGAGGCTTTACAGCTTCACAGTGAAGGGAAAAGGTGGGTTTTGTTTAGATATTGTATGTAACAGATGTGAAGCTGCAGAGCTGAACCCCAAACCCCAACACTCTTCACGTAGGATGGTTGTGGTTTGCTGTGAGCACCCAGCAGCACCCATGAAAAGCTTTTTTTCCTTTAGGTAAACACTTGGTGCTCTGCCCAGCCAGCTGAACATGCTAAATAATATCTTGCTGTTTCTCAGAGGATCAGTAAGCCATGACTGTAGTGAGTTTTATTTATTTTTTTTATTATGGTCTTAAAAACACAGCCCTGGATAGTTCTCATTAACCATATTTTGGTTTGCCATGACTGAAGAAACATTGCCTAAATTACTCACTGCTGGATATGCCGTGAGATTACCACTTTTTGAAGCAGATTCGGCAAGAGCAGGGGGTGTCAGTGGCCTTGCCTCTCTCCACCCTGGGATTTGGCTCAGTAGAGGAGTTATTCAAGCCAGCTCTCCTCACCCCACCTCCTCACTGCCCCTTCAGAGAATGTTCTCTCCTTTTGTCATTTTCCCCTCACACTTTTCTGATTGGACACGTTATTTATGGGCTGTGATCTACTGTATTTTGGAATTGATTTTGTGTTCAGCTCTTGTAAAGCATTTTTGTGGACCGGTACCTCAGGGTGACATATTTTTTTTTTCTTTACAGATGTTCTGACTTACCTTTTCCTTCCTGAGTTTCCTATTCTTTTCCTTTTGTTTTCCTATTCGTTCCATAGAGGAGTGGAACATTCAGCCAATCTCCTCAGGAAATAAAACCTCATTAGAAAATGGTAAGAAATAAAGTGCATTCATTTTAATGAGAAAATTACATTAATTTGCTTATGGCTAGTAATAAAGAATGAGAAAACCTTTTCATTTTGTGCTTCTCCTCTTTTTTTTCTCTCTCTTTGGTCCCACTGGCCTGCAATTTCATTCCAAAGCCCCCTGCCAAGAGCTCACAGGATTTCTGTGGACATGCTGCTGGTAACCACCAGGAAGGTGGAGAAGGATGGTTCTCCATCTGCACTTCCACTGTTCTCCCCAGGAAAAAACCCCCATGACAAAGAGGTGGGGGTGAGTTGGATGGTGATATAATGTCCCACAGATTACAAATAATGCAGGAGACAGCAATTTTAGGACCTATAATGTAAAAATCAAATGGCACAACATGTTTGAGAGATCGTCTTGATCCATTTCTTGTGGTCAGAACCGCCACAGACCTGTTACTCACAAGCTGGCAAGCATTTATTAAGGGATTTAGGCAAACAGAGAGGGATTTCAGCTGTTGATGGAGCCAGAAAACAGAATTATACTTCAGGAAACTCGCAATTTGCTTTAAGAAATATGAGCACAGAAGCAACAGGAGGAGAGGCTGCTTCTACAGTGCTGTTTCAGCACCAGCATTAGTACCTCCTCGCCCCTTGCATGTCTCATTGAAAGCATCATTAAAGACGATCAAACTGTACACTTTGCATTCAAACTGTACATTTTGCTCTAGCCAAGAGGCAAAATCTCAGAGATTTGCTGTTAATGCCTTTAATTAACAAGGAATGGCGATGGTAAGTGGCCCATTCAGCAGGATGAAGGAGGGTAACTGCTGTCCCTGCCTCATCACAAGGACTTCTGGAAGGTGCTGGCTGCCCCACTGCTTGTCAGGGAGCACAAATGAAGATGAGGAAAGTGAAAGAAAGAAAGGTGTAGACAGCCTTGTAGAAGGATCAAATATTTGAGAAGCAGAATTTACACACATCCCGATGCTCTCTGGTGAGGATCACACACTAGCTTGTGTGTGATCCCCTCTGCATGGTTATTTTTCTCTGATCTTTGTTCTGCCCGGGGTGAATCTCCACAGCCCCGCTTGGGCTTACGCAGACAAAAAGAGAAACAGCAAATTTCTAGCTCACTTCTCTTTGGGTGCCTCAAGATTCTTTTGGATCCTTAATTACAGCCACAAACAGACCTGACAGGTCTGTGCCTCGTGTGGGAGCTGCACTCTGGGGCTGGGCTGGCTGCTGTAATCCTTCTCTTCCGAGGGAAGCCCCACAACCTCCTCCATGAGGCTGATGGAGCTGATGTTGCAAAGCCTTTCTGCTCTTGGCCATCTGAAGATGAACATCAGCAGCTAATCTGGACAGACAACGAGGGTTTTGTTACTCTTGTGGCTGCATGTTTGCTGTTACTGAGGGGGCAGCCCTGTACAGGCCTTGGAGTTGTGTATCAACTGCTCAGGTTTGGCCTGGGTGCACAGCAGGCGCTGAGAACAGAGGCCACACTCTTTATCCCAGGATTTTTATCATTTTATCAGGTCCTATTTATTTTCAAGCATCTGTTCAACCTTTCATGCAGGATGAAAACAATAGCTTCAGCTGCTTTCTACCTGAGCACTGGAGGAGTTCAAGCTGATACTCACATCAAAGTGCTCGGCATATTTATCATTCCTGATTCCATAATAAGCAGCGGCGTCTGACAGATGCACAAAAGCACCACAGTTTCCACTTGGACCTTACAATGGCAGCAATGACTTCAAACTAGGATTAAAGACTCGCTCAGGAAATGCTGAGCATTTTCCTTGCTGAATAATTACAATCTCCTCACAACTCGGATTGCTGGCAGTGCCACGCTGCACCCGGAGCTGGGGAGCACAGGGGATGCTTTGGGAGCTGCTGCTGCTGCAGAGCTCAGGTTGGCTTTAGTGGGAACAGGAATACACCTATAATTCTTCTCCAGCACTTTATCAAGTGACACATAATCAGTTTGGTTTAGAATTTTTCAGACATGATAGAGACGTATTTCCTTGCGGGGCTGCCCCAGTCTTGTTCTAAGGAATAAGTCACTTTTTTCATTTACCCGAAAGCAAATCTTGCTCTGCAGTTAAAGCTTATGTTTAAGAGAAAAAAACATTCCATAAATAAAGAAAAAAAATAAATCTGCATTCATCTATCGGGGTGCAATTCCTCCGTAGTTTGTCTCAGGAATAACTTGTATCAGTGGCAGCCCCAAAAGTAAGGAAGTGAGAATATGGAACAACTTGACATTATTCAATACAGGGAAAAAGCTGTTAGAAGAAAATTACTCAGCTTGCTGAGAGAGACACCTAATCACCCTTACAAGTGTGTCAGCTGCCATTATTTTTTTCTTACCATTTTTGAACCATCACATAAATTTTTTATTGAATGCACTGCCTTATGCTATGTGAGAAATCAAGAGCATTGGCCATAAAACTCCAAACACAGCCAGTAACAAGAAAATTCAAAGCTTACTGAGAAATTGCAATTCCATTATGGAAGATTTGCATGTAGGCAAAGGCATTACATGTTTTACTCAGAGCAACAGAGTATAGGCACCTACTGATTTTAAAAGACAATTAAAACCACTTTAATTAGCATTAACTAAGATTTTTTTGTGGTTTTAGTTAGCAATAATCTCATTTTGGGTTATCAGATTTAGGAAGAGATGCACCATAAAGAAACTGGTTTGCTTAAAATATGTTTTTGACGTGATTATGGGAATTGGCTGAAATAAAATACTTGGCAAAATTTAAAGCATCTTTAATAGTGAGCAGTAATCTCTCCACCAGTATGGACTAGATGCTTGCTTTGGATTGCAGTTTGGAAGCATCTACAAATCAGTAAAATGATAGAATAGAGTCTCTAAATTGATCCTTTTAAGACATAATTTGCATTATGGGCTCACGCCTGGCGAAATTTCTCTCAAACAGTAGCATATCAGTATTAGCATGCTCAATTATAGATCTTCCTACAACACCACAGCTGCTATGAGTCCCCAAGGGCTGAAATGGTTCTTTTCCAGAAAGCTGTATATTTTTATGTTTAAATAATCCATAAAGACTGTCCCTGTTGAGAAGTGCAGAAAGACTGTTCTGAATGCTTCATTGCAGGGCTTGGGGCCATAGGATAGAATGCAAATCCTGGCAGTAGGTCCCTGTTTCTGGGTGACCTATTCTGGGTTTCACTTTGGCTGCCAGGATGTGGCTCTAAATTACCTGTCATTTTATAACACAGCTTTGAGTCCCCTTTGCTTTAGCAAAGGACTTAACTTCCTGAAGGATCCGTGCTCAGGGAGACCTGGAGATCCAAGGCTGCAGCGTGCTGGGGGCACAGCTGGGACAAGCAGTCCCAGATCCAGCAGAGACCAGCTGACACTTCAGTGATGATTTGCTGAGTTACTGGTGATGCTCTGCCCTGTGAAAAATGGGACATTGATAAAAACAGTGCTCTGGTTTGGGGCAGGAATGTGACACCTGGACAGCACCCACACGTGGACATGAGTTTCCCCACAGAAGTACTCCTTTAAAATTAAAGCACGTGCATGCAAAAATCATAGAATTACAGGCTGGTTTAGGCTGGAAAATCATCTTATTCCACCCCCTGCCACGGGCAGGGACACCTTCCACTATCCCAGGTTGTTCCAAGCCCCGTCCAACCTGGCCTTGGACATTTCCAAGGATCCAGGGGCAGCCACAGCTTCTCTGGGCAGCCTGTGCCAGGGCCTCACCACCCTCACAGGGAACAATTTCTTCCTGATATCCCATCCAACTGTCTTATCTAAGTGTCTAATCTATCTGTATCCAATTCCCTGGCAGTTGGAAGCCATTCCCCTTTGTCCTGTCCCTCCATCCCTTCTCCCCAGTCCCTCTCCAGCTCTCCTGGAGCCCCTTTAGGCCCTGGAAGGGGCTCTGAGCTCTCCCTGAAGCCTTCTCTTCTCCAGGTAAACACCCCCAGCTCTGCCAGCCTGGCTCCAGAGCAGAGGGGCTCCAGCCCTTGGAACATCTTCATGGTCTCCTCTGAACCACTCCAACATTTCCATGTCCTTCTGATGCTGGAACCCAAGAGCTGGACACAGCCTTGCAGGAAGGGTCTCACCAAGGCAGAGCAGAGGGGAAGAATCCCCTTCCTCACCCTGCTGGTCCCACTGCTCGTGATGCAGCCCAGCATCTGGTACAAAATTAAAATTAAACACACACATTATAAAACTTCTGTGGGGAAACGTGTGCCCAAGTGCTTAAAATTAAGCACACACTGAAGTTTTTGCTGGCTTGGGTCATCCTGAGTTGCTCAAGGTTAAAGAACAATGTGAGCCCAGGATTCCATAGGACCAGCAGCAGTCCCCAATCCCATGGCCACCCTTTGCCTCCAACACGAAGCAGAGAGCCATCTGCTGCATTTGGTAAATATTCTCTCCAGGTCTGGGGTGTTTCTGATAGGCTTAAACAGTAACAGAAGAACTCATCCTGATAGATGCTGCCTGTTTTCTTTTCTGTGAGTTCTTCCTAACTTGCTTAAATTTGCCATTCTAAACAATTCTCTATCATGCTTCCAAATTCCAACCTGATATTAAATTATTAAGGAGGTGTTTTTGAAATATCTTATCTTGACGTGTATCTTCTGAGCCAAATGACCTCAGGCACTGTTCCTAATTAATTTCTTAAAGGAAAAAAAAAAAAAAGAAAAAGAAAAGCTGGCAAGAGGTACTGGCAGTGACCCTTCCCAAAGTCCTCCAGACTGTGCTGGGCTGCTCCTTGCTTGGGGCTGGAGGAGAGGGAGAACAGGGCTGACATTTCCCTGTGGTTTCATCTCCTCCTGCCACCACTCACTGAGCCAGTGGCCGAGCAGGGATGCTTCCCCCACCCCATGCCAGGAGCAAAGGCAACACCACCATCCCCAAACACCCACTGGGGCAATAACCAAACGTGAAATTCAAAGCTCCTTTTTTAACATTAAAAGCCACCGAAACAAAGAGTCTCTTTTTTTTTTAAACTTTTAAACAATATATTCTGAGAGAACGAGAGATTAAGTTTGAGGAGTCACTTCCAATCAGAAAGCCACCATTTAATTACAACACACAGGAAATTACAGAGTGAATGGCCGGGACAGTGATAAGAGACTGACACCAGAGGATGACAGGTACTGAAATCCGACCACTTCATCACAAAGCTACTTATCACAAGAGCCTGTCTGGAAGGCTGACAATCTGATTGTACTGTCAACTCAATTCATAATTAATATATTTATCAAATTAATTACTGAAAAAATCTCACTGGTGCTCACCATAAAACAGTGGCTAAATTCATTGCCTGTTGGCTTCGTTTACTGCTAATAACTGTGCTGTCAGTTTAATGAGGGCAGTGAGTGGGCCCTGTTTTAGCTGCATGACAGACAAATTGCCCTCTTATATAGAATGATACAGAGAATTTAAGAGAAGAAAAGAAATATGTCATTGTTTGGTGACAGCCACAATCGGAGCCTTGTCTCGGAAACTTAGCATCAGCTCAAACGTACATGAAAGGGAGGTTGGGAATTCCTTTGTCAGCTAAATAAATACTTTATGAAATCCTGACTGATCCCTTCGTCTGAAATGACCTCGCGGCACCGCGTGGAGCTCTCAATAATTCCCTGTTGATTCCAAAGACCTGACAGGAGTTTGTTGCTGGATGGGAGGCAGGAATTCTGGTGCACGCCTGAGCCATGCGAGCACAGCGGTGATTCCCGGCTGTCTGGGCAAGCAGGAGACCCCAGCAATGGCAGGGATGGAGCTGGGGCTCTTGTGCAGCTGGGTGATGCATGGAAGGGGCACGATCCAACACTCACGGCCACCACACTACAAATAGGACAGAGAACCCATTGTGCTTAATTAACAGCACATGAACTAATTGAGGTACCCAGCTCCAGTGAACAGCTAAAAGGTGCTCCCTTCCACTGCCAAACAGGACTTTGAAGATAACAGAGCAGTCCATGCCTCCTAAAAGATGTTACTTCCTTGGGTAAGAAGTGTTGGGGCTCAGCAGCGAAAATTCCAGTTGTTAAATCAGGATTTAAAACTGGTTATAATGGGATTTCACGCACATCACTTCAATTTGTTCAGCTTAGCTGTGCTGCAATGTAGCAGGGCAAATCCACCAAGAAATGAATATTTAATCGCAAAATTCAGAAGAAAGTTGGGGGCATCTTTCTCTAATGGCTATTAAATCATGGTGTCAGTTCTGCAAGGTCAGAAAACACAGCTTAATCTGGGATGATCCTCTCTACAGGATGAAAAAAGGCACCGCCATAGAATGTGTACATCCACTCCCTCCATCAAAATCCTGTGCCCTGAAAAGCATTTTGGTGACCCAGCAGCTTGATAAAAGTTGGTTTGGGGTTTTTTTATTACAGCATATAAGCAGTCTTAAACTAAAAGCCAGATAATTTAGACAGTGTTTAGCTGGGTTTTAAAGGCCTAGTGTTTCTTATTTAATGAATAAAATGTGGACAAATGGTAACTCAATGTGATGCTACTGCACAGAGGTTAAGTGATAAAGTTAACGCTGTGAAAAATCTCTGTAACAAGAACTCACATTAAAATCTATTATGTGTTATAAAGAATATAAACAGCTGTGATCATTGGGGAAAAATGTTTGAGGATGGTAAAAAATCCTTGCAGGTTACTAATTGTACCAGGTATTTTCAAATCTTTCAATTTGCTGCTTGCAAAAGAATTAAGATTCTTAAACCTAAAGAGAAGGAGCCTGAGATGATTTTATGGGGGGGGGAATTTCAGATTATTTCCTAGCAGTGCCCTAATTTTGTGTGATTGACTCAACTTTATAGCAATAAAACAATGAAAATAGTTGGCAATGAGAGCAAAAAATAAATATTCAGCATTGCAAGCATGCTCGCTCTGTGCATGTGCATGGATAGATATGTGTGTAAATATATTTTGTCCTGATGTTATTTTCATGAGTCATCTGCCTATCCTGCAGTACTCCCCTTGCTGTTGTCACCAGCATTTTGTATTTCCTACCTGGCTCCTGCCTGCCTTTGACTCCAGAGATTCCACTGAGGACCCTGCTCTGAACACACAACAGCAAAACTGCTCGCTTTGAGCCGCACTGTGACAAATATTACAATATAAAACTCAGACCTGTCATTTTTCTTTCATCTGGGCCATACCTAGATCCCAGACTGAGATTGCCCCTGCTGGCTGCTGGCTACTGTCTGCCCCCCTTCCCACTGCTCTGGTTTTTAATCCCAGCTCTCCATCCCCAGTGTCTCTTCCCCCCCTGCCCTGGACATCACCTTGCCCGGCTGCTTCAGTGCTCTCCCCTGTGCTTCGGTGCCAGCAGCAGCAGCAGGGCACAAACACAGCCAGTAATTACAGAGATATTCTCTGCTCTGCTTGACAGAAGGAGGATTCCACGCCCCAGCTCCAGGAGCTGCTGGCACTGATGGTTGGGAGCGTGGGGAGCTCCAGCTCTGGAGACACGACCCCAGCCCCTTGTCCCTGGCCACCTCTGTCACCCCCAGGACAAGCCTCACCTTGTTGTGCCCACAAAATGCAAATCCCCCTCTTTCCCAGCCTGGGAGCTGATGCTCTGTGTCTTGCTTGGATTAATGTTTGCAAAGCCATGGGAAGTGCTGCCTGATCTGCAGGAATGGGTGCTTTTCGTTTCATTTCAGCCCCTGATTTATCGGGGGAACTGCCCACCCTCTGAATTAATAAAGATAAAAGTGCAATTGTATCAGCCACCGGGCAACGCTTGAAAAATAAAAGGAAAGGCTCAGTTTGCAGCATTCATCCCTGAGGGATAAGAGTCTGTCTGCAGCGAATGAACTCGGCTAGAAAGGCTGTCCACAAATAATAAAAATGATCAACTCCTTAGAGTTATCTTATCCAGTCATCTCCTGTGAAACATTTGGATCAGATATCCCTTACCTGAGTTATTTTATTTGGCATATAGCACTTTAGGCAAGATTTTCAGGAGGCAAATAGGAAATGAGAGTTGGAAAACATTAATTAAATGTGAATACAACAGCTTAATGGGTTTTATCTTCAGATGAACTGGAGATGACTCTTTGCCATTCACTTCTTAAAACTGTAAGCAGAGATAAAGGAAATGTAGCAAGAAAAGGCAACCAGGGAAAAGATGAAAGATTTGGTAGATTGACAAGACCAAAGTAATTTGATTTGTATTCAGGCTGGACCATTTCACAAATTTCACATATTGCTGCTCTATGGCTGCATATCAAAGGCAAGTTAAAGGATACTTGGTTCTTGCACTAGGCACTTTTAAAACTAAAATTATTCTGTTTAAATGCTCTTTTAGAAATAGTTTCTACGCTTAGTAGTATGGGGTCCTCTCTTCATACTCAAGGTTTCTTCACGCCCCATTGAAATCACCAGCTTTAGTGTTATACTAATGTTAATTTGGAATTGTTTATTCTGAAATTGTTCAGATATAGCCAGAAGGCAAAGAGAATTTTTCTAAAAAGTTCTAATTGGCTTAAAGTAAAGGTCACTAATTTTTTAGTACCAGATTATTCAAAATATATAGCATTTTAAATGTTCTTCTATTTAATTTTTTTTCTCTTTATAGTTCAAGCTGGTTTTGCCACTCCTAGCCAGCTTTTGTAGAGCTCAGTGTCCTGGGGAAAATCCTTTACTTGCCAATACTTCCAGAAAATATTTCCATTTTATAAAAACAAACGGTCAAGCAAATACTGATTTTAAGCCATAAGGTGTTTTGAAAATAACCATTTTTTTGGATGTATGTGCACATACAGATGCTCAGTGTTTTTCTGTGGATTTAACTATACTCCTTCCTTTTTCTTTTCCTTGTTTTCATGGAACAACTTATAACTTTGGAACAGTTATTTCTGCCTGAGGATTACACCTGCAGATCATCTGAGACCCAGTGATATCCTGCATGTTCAGCTTTTTGCTCTCTAAACCGGACAAGGCTGAGAAATGCCATGGATTTTTTTGTTTCCTTTTGGTTGTTTTTTTTCACATTGTCTGCACAAGAAGAGAACACAAATAAATGGAAAGGAACATCAGAGTGTGTTTGCAGGTTACTTGAAATGTTCCTGGAGTGGCAACAATTACTGTCAGTGGTTCTGCATTACTAGCAAAAAAAAAAAAAAAGAAGGAATTTCAGTCATTTCCATGTTTAAGCTGCCACTTTTTTACAGTGAATTAGAAGTATTGGCACAAAGCTGTGTTCCCAGTGACATCCCAGCCCAGGAGGGCACAGCACATCTCCCCCTCCCGCCAACATCCCAGCCCAGTCCTCCCCAGCTGACACAGGGACGTGCAGTTGGGGACAGTTATCTATAGATGGCAATCTTCTTCTGGGCACAGAGCTGAGGTGAAGCCAACTCTTCTTCCAGAACAAAAATAAAACACATCCTTATGCACATATTTACGAGCACTGCAAAGAAGTCTTTTATCCTGGGATCATCCAGGATGATTTTAACAGGGCTTCAGGCTCGATTTTGGTCCGGAGGGGCTGTTTTACCAGTAACTAATCTTATATAACAACAGGAAATTGTTAATGTCTGCTAAACTGCTCAGTTATGGTGTCATGTGAAAAGCTGGACTGAACTGGGCAAGGCACTGCTGTTTCCACAGTGCGTGGCCATGTGCCTTTCAACAATGCTGGGCCTCACATTTAACACCTTTTTAAAATATTGCAACAGTTTTCCTATGTTTTAATTGGTTTTGCTGCATAAAAAAAGTGGTACCATGTCTCTGGAAGGTGTGGGAGGGATTAAAGGCGTTCATTCAACCTCCCCTCAGGTTAAACCTCTCCAACAGAGGATGAAGGGAAGGACACAGAACTCGCCCTTCCCCAAAAGAGGAGAGGTTTTGCACCTGTCTCTGGAGGAGAACACCATGGGATGCATGGAGAGCATCCCTCACCTTCCCCAGAGACTTGAGAAAAGTCTCTGAACACAGGAACCTGTCTACATAAGAAATCAAGTGTCTGTTAACAATGAGTGGGGTTCACAGTGGAAAACGTGGTTGCCTCTAAATCCCAAGCATCTTCCCACAGGTGGCTCTCAATACCTGAGAAGACACAGAGCCAGCCACTCCAGGTATCCAAAGGCTGTTTTTTCATACTGAAATTAACTTTATTTCAAAGAGTATGGTGCTAATGTTCTTAATAGACATGTCATACACACCTGAAAGAGATTTTGGTGCATGTTTGAGATTGTTATGGTCTTCATTTAGCTCTGGACCTAAATCTAATTTAGGTCCAGAGCTAAATGGGCTAATCCTGATGGATATGAAATCACCAGCACAGAAAATAGCACTAAGTTATTGCTGGAAGTGCTGTTAAATGAACCCCCTTCAGCTGGTAGGGTGGGGATACAAAATACTGATACATCAAATTATCCAAAAACTGGGTAATTAAATGCACAAAGTATCAAAGCATATATGAAGTTCACAGAACTGAAAGAGGTTAAAGCTGATAGTGGTAATATTCTCCAAGTACAAAAAAAAAAAAACCACCTTTGGAATGACCCTGCAGAGGATTTTAGACTCATTTAACAGCAACTGAGGAGCTGCTGTGCCCTCTGTTTTGAAACAAGCCCCAGAGTAGCCCATTTATTTAGAATTCACGAGCTAACACTTTCAGAGCCCACTTCTGATAACTTGCAAAATCTAAAACTCCTCATTAAATGCCAGATAAATTGACTGGCCTGAGGGCAGGATGGGTGAATGGGATATGTGAGCATGAGTCCAGTTTCCTGTAATTAATGAGATCTGAATAAGCAGAACAAATCCAGCCTGAGCGAGAGGAAAATTACTGCACCTAGCAAAGTTCAAATAAGAAATATGTGAACTTTGAAGTAGTTGAACACAAATCAAGATGTTGAGTTTTTATAAAAACCTTTATGAGCTCCAAAATCTGATTTACAGTACGTCTCTTTTTCTTTTCCCTGTGCGCTGGCAATTTAATATTAAGAGGATTCTTTCAGGGTTTCAATTCAGGAGGGTTTTTGAAATGCTTCATTTTAGTTATATAAGTACCTCTACCTCTGTTCAGCAGATATTTAAATACAAACTCTTGCCCCACTCTATTCAGCCAGATGGAAGAATGCATTTCTGTTTAACTCTAAGGTAAAATATTTTCTTTATAACTCTACTTGAAAAATAATATTTTTGAGAATGTAGGTGTCTTCATTGAGTTTTTGTACCTTGATAGAAATGTTCAGAAATATTGTACGCTGGAGTCAAGAAGTTCTTACAAAGTTCACTGTGATATTTCATTGTCCAAAATGCCAGAGAAACATTCCTCTGCTGTACTCCAACCCAAACTATTCCTTGATTCTGCGATCCCCTGGCGTGACCCTCATGGGTCTGAAGCATCAGGGCCAAGCTCCAGGCCCAGGCAATGGAGTAGAATTGTTCTGAATTCAAAAGCTGAGGTCCCCCATGAGTTTTCTATTTGCTTTCCTGATGTATTTTCCTGAGTTATCTATAATGTCTCTGCATTTAATAAAACTCATTAAAATTTGCATTTGCTGGAAAGAGCACATCAGGAATCCATCCTCTGAAAAAGGAAGATGAGTGGCCTTATGTAATAAAATACTAAAAATAAGGACAGAGGTGTTTCTTGCAACTGTTTGTTAAAATGCTTCAGTTTTCCCAGTGACTTTAGGAACAGCAAATGGAGCTGAAGAAGTTCAGATAGGAACTATTGCATCACCTGGCCTTGTTTCCTCAATCTTTAAAATAGCAGCTGCAGCAAATATCTGTTTCCATAGCAGGGAAAGGGGGATTTTTAAAATATCAAGTCAGGAAAAGAGTTCAAAATATTGCTTCACTTAGAGAGACAGTTGTATGAAACACAACTATTTCAGGTTAAAATACCTGGTGCTTATATGTTTTGTATACTGGTCAAGTTAAATTTCACTTCTTGCAGTGCCTTAGTTTTCTTCTTCATACTTAAGCACTGACATAAAGCATAGTTGTAGCTCAGAGAAAGTTATGGAGTGGAATTGAGGATTTAAGAGTTTTTCTTTTAGAGTTTTTCTTTTCAAGTAGCAATGAACTTCATGTGTTGGAGGGGAGCAGAAATATTGTCCGAGGCTTTGCTCAGGGGAAAACCCAAAAGTAACTTAAATACAAATTTAAAGAAATCGCCTTTTCTCTGAAAAGCACTTTCTCAGGAGACTATGGTCAACTTCAAGGGTGCCTTTATCAGACATTCCAGGGGGAAAAAACAGGAAGAAGAGCTGCCTGCCCAAGGTAACACAATAGGAGTCCACAGCAGTCACAGGAGTATCGGTTACCATAAAGCAAGCTGTGCAACAAGGAGATTAAGATGTGGATTACCCACCACTTACTATGTGTCATAAAGAAAAGAATAGTTTCAGATGCCAGCTTGGCTTAATCTGGTACCGGCGGCCTTTCCTTGAAAGGATTAATTAGCACTTTTTTCTGCCTAGGCGTTTTTTAAGGGTTTGTCATAATAAAGATTGAGAGGAGCAACAAGTAATGACAGAAGCTTCAGCATGAGCTATTAAAGGATTTGATAACGAATTATCCATTTCTGAGTCCAAGCAAATCACTATTAGCTGTATGCCTTGCTTCATTAAGGCAGCATTGTATTCCGATGAAATTCGCTGTGGCGGTGATAGGGGCCCTTCAGTCAGGTTCTGTAAACACAAAATCAGCTCAAAATGGGCATTGATTTGGAGTGCAAATCTAAGAGAGATTTGCTTCTTTAACAGGGGTTTTAGATGCCATCACCCCTTTTTTTTGGCATTCCTCTATTTTCTTCCAAACTTTCCCTATGACACAGTCTTGCTGCAGGTGCAAGAAGCAACTGAACATGCCAAAATGATCTCCTCCTTTCCTTGCTGGGTAGTTTTCTAGTTTGCGTTTGTGGTACAATTTGAAGGAAGGCCCTTCCTATCCAGAAATTAGAGTTTAAAAATGGATATTCAGTGAAATGAAAGAAAAGCTCCTGAGAAAAGAGTTGCTGGAGGGTGGAGGCTGCAGATGACATTTTCCAGCAGAGACTGAAGAACACAAGGGCTCTGAGTTTAGATGAAGGAAAGAGGAGACTCAAGGATACATTCAAAATGTAAGATACCACTCAGAGCAGTTTACTACAGAGCTGACATCCAGACAGGCACCTCCAGGTACTGATCAGAGCCCTAAGAGCAGTAGGAACACCTGTCCTTTGGAAGATGTTATCCCATTCCCATGTTATCCCATTCCCATATGTCTTCCTTCTTTAGTGGTTTAGTTGCTTCCTCTTCATAGAATCAAAAATATTCTGTTATTAAATGTTCGTGTCTCCCTCATAGAGTATCAGACGGATCTGCTTGACATGGTTCTGCACCTTTCCAGGTCACATTGCCAGAAACACTGAAATTTAGGAGTGCTGCCTACCCTTTTTAAATGTCCATTATGCCAGAAAGACCCAAAGACTCCCTGTCCCATCTGCTGCTGGTGATTTCTAACACATCCTATTCCAGCAGACCAGAAATTCCAGAATTACAATATTACAATCCATGATGATTTATGGGTTCTGTTCTTTTATGTGCCCATGGTTCATAGAAATACAGATATGAAAAAATAGAAAATTTTCCAGTTTTGTTGACAAGCCAAAGGAAGAAATGGCAAGTAAAATGTTGAAGGAAAGCTTTCCTTTGCTTTAAAAACAGCAATAATAACTAAACCTTGTAAATCTTAACAAAAAACTTGGTTTAGATTAATCTTAAATTCTGCAAGACATTTGAATGAATCTATACTGTACTTTATGCACATGGAGTTGATTTACTAATGTAACTTTTATAGATGAAGTTTTTTAAGTTTTCCAGATTTCAAGTGTGTACCACATTTTAGTTTCTCCTCCTAAAATCACATAGAATATGTTTAAAGAAATATCTTTTTAAAGCTTTGGTTTGTAACCTACATGCTGTAAGGAGTTGTATCACCTATTAGTTGTTATGCCTATTAGCTGTGACATTGGATATTGGATTGACAATTTCTTACTTAGTCCATTTCCACAGCAAAACTGAGAGAAGAATCCAGGCAACATTTAAAGAGCATCAGGAAATGATATGTGTATGTACATACGTCATGGGTATGTATATACATCCATTTATACACTCACTACAGCATCAGTTCAACAAAATAGGTGAACTTCTTGTGTGCTGACAATGGAGTTTTACCTGATGGGAGCTGATGGAGGTTTTATTGCTGAACGTGGGAGTTTGGTACTGCTAAAGCTAGAGCGGTTTTCATACTGTAAGAGATCTGCCACTCCTAGCCATGTCCCTGTAAGATTAGAAAATAACACAAATAAACACTGGATTTATTTTTTTATCACTCAGGCAGCTGGTTGGATCTTCTCCAGCCTATTTATGATCAAAATTAAAGCCTTCTATTTGGTCAATTCATAAATATGCTCTAACACACTCCACTCTGACCTTTGGAAATGCTAATATTACCTGGAGCACTCGGTTTGTTTCGGGGACATCTGAAGGAGATTTGTTTTCATGGGTTGACTTGCAAAAGAGCTGGCCTTGGTTTTTAGCAGTTTTCCCAACATACACATGCAAACCAGCCCCGATCTCATGGCATGTCATTTCAAATGTACAGTTTTGTCCTCCCATGCTGAGGGGAACAAGAAAAACAACAAGCTCCTATTCAGAGGTAATTCCGAAGGCAGCTCCGCCGTGTCTCGCTGGCTGCTCCCTAACAAGCCTTTCATTCATTGCTGTTCCATGCAGCTGAGCTGTTTCTACCTGAGCCAGTGTTACAGACCTTTAATCAAACAAATGTACAAGGAAGCTCAACTACTTAACTGCCCTGCTTGTTCTGCAGGCTGAGATAGCCAAATGCAACAAAAAGAATTTTATTCCGCTCAGGACGAGTACATTTCCTTGCCGTTGTTCCCAACAAAGGGCAGCAGGTACAAATGGCCCCACTATCTGTGTCAGGGAGAAGTGGAGAGCAATTTGTTTCTATTAAACAGGATGGTTCTATGTTTTATTTTGTTGGCTTAGCCTCTCTGCAGCCTGTGCCAATCATGGTCTTTAATCTGAACTGCCCTTGACCGTTCCTGCTATGCCACAGAAGAATTCTCTCTTTTTTTCCTCTTTTTTTTTTTCTGCCCCCTTCTTCTCGCACAGGTAATTGTGAGAAAGCAAGTGAAAGCCCCGGGGTATTGGATTCAAAACACAATCCCGCCATTCTCAGAACCGTACAAAGAATAAACTTGAATGCGACATTGAGTCCTCCCCGACTGCACCTGCTGGAGATCTCCCATCCCCTCCAGTTCATGGTGGGGTCACGGCAGGCTCTGCTCTGCTCTGGAGGCAGCAGAGCTCCTGTGTTTTCAGTTCACAGCGGGATTAGATCGACAGTGTTTGACCCGTCTAATTTAGGTTTTGTTTGGTGAAGCAAGGAGAGCCGGGCACTCGGTTAAATGCCTGCCGAGCTGTTCCCCTGGAGAATGCTGCTGGGGTCTGTCAGAGACCATTGGCCTGGTGGCATTTGGAAAGGCTGCAGGTTGGGGTTGCTATGATTTAATGTGACTTCAGAGAACGAGACAAAACTTTTCTATCTGTTTATACACTTCCCTGGGTTCTCCCTTCTCAGGGGTCCGAGAGGAAAACCCAGTACAACCTGCCCCATGTGCAAGTTCTGAACTGGGTGGTGTTTTGTTTACTTTTTCTCTTTTTTTTTTTTTTGTCTTTTTTTTTTCTTTTGAGGTTCCTTTGGATTTGAAACATGTCCTGAAAGCAGAGCTCAGAGTCATTTTGCTCGCTCTGAACGTCACTGCCTCGTTTCCCTCCTTTGATATGAGGAGTTAAAGATGCCTGGTGTAAAATCAGAAGATCACAAGCTCAAACTGGTTCTTGCTGCACCAGCCTTCTTACACGAAATATTCCTACCAGGATTCATCCTGAAGAGTCAGGGCAGAATCCCAAATATTTCATATTTCTGTAAGGTTTTAATACACCAATACATGCCTCAGTTTTCCAGCATCTGCCTACATGTGGAAAGATCCTTTATTCCTTTTAGTCCAGTTTGGACTTTTCCTGAATATTTTTTCTATTTCTTATTTTACAGCATCCAAAATGTTGGTTTGGGTCAACACAGAGTAGAAAAGCCATTTTTTATAGTCCTGATGTTGCTACCAGGAATTACACATGCTGATGTCCCTCTCATGATGAACTTTTGGTCCCTTCCAGTCCAAGCCATTTCAGGATTCTCTGATTCCAGTGACATTCCTTTTCTGAATGCAAATCTTGAAAATCCATTAGATGTTCACTAATCTGGTGCACAAAATTTGTGACTGCATCTACTGCTCTTTCTTGACCATATTGTCTCTGATTGTGAGATAAAAACCAGAAAGCCCTGACATAAAATATGGTTTCTGTGGAGGGGGAATAAAAGCTGGGGTTGAGCAAGATTCCTAGCCTTAAAAATACTGCAAAAGGAGATGTCCTAGTTTAAATTTTTTAGGTAAAAATTCAGGTTAGTTATAATTTTTTCTGAGTATTTTTATCTACCCCTAAGGCAAGAGATAAATGAAGTGTGATAGTACTTTGGAGAGCTTAGGAACTATTTGTAGTGAATAATTTATTCGATAAATTTTGCCCTTATTTCAGTTCATGAATTATCTGTGAACTGACTGGTACTTTTACGAATTTATTCATAATTCAGAATTATTCCAGAAATGCTTTTGTCCAAACACATTTTGCTGCAGAGTTTGCCTATGAGCAGATTATTGATTTAGCTATTTGTTATCTGCAGCGTATTACTGGGGGGGGTGAGGGGGAAGAGTCCTTTTCAAAGGCCCAGAAATTCATCCTTAAAGTACATTTCAAAGGTTTCAGGAGAGCTAATGATGCTGCTTCCTGCCTTCCTGGGGTCTGGATTAATTTCTGTTTATTTTGTCATAGCTCTTTATTGGTATGTTTGAAATTGACTTCAATAAACTGGCTTTAGGATCTAATTTGTGACTTTAACCAAAACAAACATTAAATTTGTTAAAGAAAAGCAAATATGCTGTTCTGTAGATAAGACAACCCACAGAGTATAGTCCTCTGTCTGGGTGTGATTTACATATGATTTACATATCTACAAAAGTCTGTTATAATCTCTTCTTAACCTGTAGCAATGTCCATGTATCTGGGCTTGTTTTAAGGAGAAAAATGCATTAAAAGGAAAATAGAAGGAAATTTAGTGCAACTATCCTCCTATAACTTCAACTTAGTTTTCTGTGGTTCTAACGCCCTGATTTAATTTGATACAGTTACAATAAAAGCTGCAATCTAAGGCGAGTAAATGAATTTTGTGTCAAGAGTGAAATACAATCTGTTAAAATTGGTTTGAAAATACAATTTTAGGTCTAGTACAGCAAGTCCTGACATTTCAGATTAATCTGTCCTATGACAAAATTAATGACACTCAAAGTTGTTTAAGAATGGCTGTTAACTATACTTACCCTATTCATCACTGGCTCGATCAGTCTAATCCAAGAAGTCACCAGGCTATTAAGTACAGTACATCAGTTCACTTTAAGGACATTTGGATTGGGATTGTTTGAGGGATCAAATGCCTGCTCATAGAAATAAAATGTAAATAACAAGAGAAATAAATATGGTTGATATTGCTGATGTGATGCCTGTAGGTCTGTGTGTCACTGCAGCAGATCTCCCTGCTGAAAAACACAATTAAGTTAAAAACTAGAGGCACATCTGGGTGGATTTATCTGGGTCATCCAGACTTTTAGGGCTTCCCATGGGGCAGCAGGCCTCAGGAGTGTGGCTCCTCCTGCTTCACACCTTGGAGCTGCTGCCTCTCCCCTTGCAAAATCCGTGTCACAGTGAGGTTCCCCCTGCTCCTGTCCCACTGCTGTCCCAGTTGGAGCCTGGAAGGAGACACACTCAGGCTTCATCCTGCACATCAGATGGGAGAGTCAGACTGCTGTCCATTGCTCTCTGCTTTGTTCCTCGTGTTAGCCTCAAGCCTGCAGCAGTAATTGCAATTTGGGGTCCAAAATGGCCATAAAAAGCTTTGCAAGCAATTAAGGCAGCGCAGAAAGCAGATGGGTTTGGGCTGATTTGAAGAACTAGAGCTGAGAAGAGCCATGGCAGATATTGTTCTCTCCGTTCCACTCTTTTTCCTACTTAAAAGTAAGAATAAAAGAAGATATATTCTGGTTTTATGTAAAGTGAAAAGGTTTACTTGAGTCACGATGATTTTTATATAACTTTATTATAGGGTTTTTTTTAAAGAAAAAAGTAAAACTAGAGTTTTTCACTGAAGATACAGGGCTTCCCATCTTCCTTTGAACAAATATTTTACATCTGTGAGACCAAGATGAAGTTTTCCCTCTGCTTCATTGAATTTGAACCCCATTCCCTCCCAGAGAAGGACCTGAACTCAGTGGTTCAGTGCATGCCTGAATAATGCCATGCAGAAAGGAACAGCTCCAGTGTTTTGATCAGTGAAAGTGCAGATTCACTAGAACATGTCTCTGAAATGTGGAAGATGTTTCAAAGGCTAAGATATAAATTTTCTCTCCACAGGGAAAACTAGAGGCAGCTCATCTGCTTTTCCCAGGAGTGCCTTGGGATAAAAAATGATGTTGTTCTTACTCCACCCATTTAGTGACTCTGTCCTTGCCACCCTCTTTGAGAAAAGCCATCTGAACCTGTTAATTGTCATAGATTAATTGTGCAGATTAACTGAAACTGTTTTCCTCAGAAAGAGGAGTGTTCACTTTACCTGAAAGGACACCCAGTGCCACAATTCTTATTTTTAATCTAAAGAACTGGCTCGTTGTGAAACACATTCCATCTGGTGATGAAAATGGCGCTCATGTTTCATTTGGCTCTGTACCTCTTTTGATCAGCATTACTTGGGTTCATATAAGTTATGGATTCTCTTTTCCTGCTGCTGGGAATCTGGAAAAACTTCCCCAGGATGGCTGAAATCAATGGATTTGACTGTCTCTGAACATGTATTTTGTGCTGAGCACATGCCAGGCTCAGGCACCATCTTCCCTCCCCTCCCTCCGGAGTGAGACCATTCCAGGATTTCCCACTGCAAACTTTCACAGCTCACAAAGCTGAATTGATTCTCCTTTACTTTTGACACCGAAGGTGATCTCCTCTCCTCCAGGATAAAGTGCTACATTTGCTCACCTAATAGCCATACTTTTTGCCCAAATGTTGCCATTAAAAACTCAGCTCTGGCCATTAGGCTCTTCCTAGAGTAAGGCAGAAGGAAATTCAGGACTAAACCTGAGCGGTAATTACCTCACTGAATGTTCATCCACTCACACATTTTTCATCCACTTTGAAATTGCATTCCCCTATACATTTCCTGTATTCTAATGCCTCTCCTGCAGCTTTTAGCTGGAATCACCAGAGTAATCGGTGTCCTTCGTTACAGTCCAGGCAAGACTAAATGCAGAGCTAACACCCTACACTGAAGTGATATGAATCACATCACCACAAAAAGCCTGACATCTGGGTTTACCACATAGGCATGTGGGAATGAAAAATTGCCTTTGATGCCTCTCTTTCTCTGTTTTTTATAAAAAAAAAAAAAAAAAAAAAAAAAAAAAAAAAAAAAAAAAAAAAGGAGGAAAAAAATATGAGGGTATGACCATTACAGGGATTTTCTTTTAAAATCTAGTGGGAAGAAATGCCAGCCTGGTGCCTGCCTGGGTCCGACACACAGAAGCAAATGCAAGTTCTCAAAGGGCAAGTGTGAATTTTGATACTGTGGAAAATGTGAAGAAATTATTACACCTCTTTTCTAAGTGGGCAGTGTAATTGCCCTTGGAAGAGCACAGCAATCCTGAGCACGTGGCTATGCAGTGGGGATGTTTTCGTCCTGTTTTAATAAATACAGAATACCAGCGTGCATCTCTAATTCAGGCATGAGATGGAGAAACCATGTGGGTGTTACATGCTCCAATCCATTTTGTACCTTGCCAGGATGTAAGGAAGGAGCAGTGCAGGCCAAAACCTGCACCACTGAAGGGTTTACTGGCAAGAATTTGTCTTTACAAGCAATAATTTTGATAATTACCTCTACAGGAAGGAATCTTCCCTTACTGTACTGATTTCTGTCCCCTGCAGGAACAAGCAGGAGCTCTGATGTTCCCATGATGTTCATGTTCCTGTAAAAGCTTGGGGTTCACCTCTGGATCTAAACACCTTTTACAAACACAAACCAGCCCATAACAAATGAGTATTTGTTCCCACTTCAGATAATCTATCCATCAACAGTTTTAGGACAACAGCAGTGGCGATTTAAATGGTAGAAAGGAAATAAATCCCATTTATTCGTGGCTGAATTTTTCATGGCCATGTTGGTATTAAATATTAACTGTATGGAATGTTTCTGTATCAGATTCTAAAAGAGCACGGAAGCTGGTTTGTAAGAGAATTGTTCTTAGTTACACACACTCCTAAGACACAGAGACTTCAGGATCTTTTATTACCATTTTAAAGTGAAGATGCGTGGAGATAAATTTACCTGAAAGGCAAGCATGCACCAAAGGAAAGGGCAAACAATAATATTTATTGGCATAGTAAAATCCTATTTTCTGTTAGGCCTGTGTCAAACTAAATAGACATTTACAGGTTAGGTTTTTTAAAAATTTATTTATAATTTAAAAAGAAGTAAACATGATTAACAGTCAAGGCAATTCCTATTGCTTTTCCCACACATAACTTGTAGCCTTAGTGACTGCACACACCAAGCAACATTCAGCATCAAGATTAGGATCCAGCCTCCAGGGGAGCTTCTCAGACTTCCCTACCTGCTGCTCTAGTGCAGAGGTGACATTGAGTTAGGCAAAAGATGAGGACTGCTGTCACATTAAGCAGAACATTCCAATCCAAAAGAAACCCAGAGAACATAAAGCCCCGGATATCAACCTTGGGTGCTGGTCATCATCAGGGCATCTCTGGGCCAAAGGAGCACTTCATTCCTTGCAGAAATGTGAATAATTTGGTCACTGTTCTATGTTCTCCTGCAAGTTCCCACTGAGATTTTTCATTTGACAGCACATGAACCTTGTGAGCTGTAAATTGAGCATGAGAACAGCTTGGCTGGCAACATGCAAAGTGATCTTGGGACAGCCAGGGCCAGGCCTGTGCCCTCAGATAAAACCAGATATAATTTCTCTGCTGTCACAAGACTTCTGCCATTCTTTTCCTCCCAATGTAAATCCCACCTGCCTGCTTGCTTATCCTTTTACAGTCCTCAGCCACTGCCAGATTTGCATTTTTGTCTTTCAACAGAAGAGACAAACAGAGCTGCTGATTTAAGTTTTTGCTTGAATGCTTCCACAATAATTTCCACCAGGCAAGTGCATTCTCCAAAGTAAGAAAAGCATAGACATGTTTTTCTAGATCAGTGTATCACAACTGGATGTGACTTTTTATTTTCCAGTGGATGAGATTTGTGGCTGTGACCACAGGGCTGGGGGTACGACAGGCGAGTACTTTGGTGGCATCACAGGAGCCTATGGATGCTGAGGAGCTCTGCCAGCAAACACCACCTCAGGAAGAAGCCTTTGGACTTAATTCATGATCCATTTCTCCGGATTCCTGCCACTCTGATGCATCCATGCAAGCGAGCCAGTGCCAGGGAACAGCAAATCACCCTTCTGCACAAGGCAGGCCTTTGCTGCTGAGTGTTGTCCCATAATATGAAATTCCATCTTGCTCTATCCTTAATGTAAAATTTATGGGTTTTGCTGTTCCTGGTAAATTTTGAGATTTGGGGCTCTCTCTGGACAGGAGCCAGGCTGAATTCTTTGACTGGTAAAAGTGGACAAGCATAAAATATTTTGTCTGGCTGTAACTTGGACACAGCTACAGTCCTGGAGTTCCTGCTGCAGCTCAGGTTAGGAGCTAAAATCTGTTCCGCTAAAATCTTAAATGGTTTCAATGAAGCCTTTAAGAACAGCATATACTAATTTTCACAGCTGTGAGGATGGTCAAAAAAGCTGACCCCGATATCAGAAGAAATGGGAGCTCAATAGAAATCCATTTTCAGGAAAGCTCATAGAAATGTAGTGAACACTGAAAACATTGGAAATGTAGCTTTGTGATCACCGTGGTGACAGGGAGCTTCTCACAATGATTCAAATCAGGTATCAATCTGCAAACACAAAATCGCACAAACACACAACGGAAAACCCCAAAATTAACTCAAGGAATCACAGTTGCAACGCCCGAGCCCAGATTTTAGAATGCAGGTATTGATGTAAGCCACATAGGAATGGCACTGGGCTATTGCTAACACATAAGAACAATACAGTTTAAGCCAGGCTTAAAACAGCCTCGTTTGAACAGTGTTCTTATTCCAGGATCAGGTTTCACAGGCAATGACTTTGATGTGTCGTTTTTCTTACTCCACAGAAATGTTCTGTTCCTCAAGGAGGAAACAAAGGCCTTTGCCTTGCCAAGTTATCCACGTCAAAAATATCGAAACTTCATAAAACATCTGGTTCTCTCTGTTTCGCAGGATTCTTATTTGGTCACTGACTGAACTCTTATGGTCCAATTAATTAAATTAATGGCTATCTCATAAATTTAAAAAATATATACCCCATGTCCTTAAACCTCTGAATCCCAGCTGGGAACCTGAAAGGCGTGAAATACAAAGTAATCATCTCACATCAACAGAAACTGATCTTAAAGCTGTAATTACATGATAAATGTCTTTATGACACATGGCCACTATTTGGTCATGCCCTAGAGACAAATGCTAAGAGCCAAGAGGATGGGGAGGGGGGAGGAAAGGTACCTGGTAGCCAATCCCTTCAGCCTGTTTGCAATTTCATTGGCTTTCTTTCAATGACCTGAGACTTCCAAGAGCATGATAGATATTTCCTAAATATTTTACATTCAGGTAATTACAGTAGTATATGGATTTGCTAGTCAGCTTAGAGGAGACCAATTAATTGCTGCAAATCATGGTGTAAGAGATGAGCTTGCAGCAGGAGAAGGGTCACATCTTAATAAAAGAGGCAGAGCTGGGTGCGCTTGACTAAAGTCTGTCTCATGCAAGTTCACCACAGACTGGAAACCCCAGCAGTATTTGCTTAGGGAAAATCTTGGTATGTTTGAGTGTTTACCTGAGTTAGAGCCATTGACTTAGGCCTTAAATTTCGGCAGTTTGCTGTAGGCCAGGCACCAGAGAAGAAAAATTTTACATCATATTTTATTTCAGCACGACATCCTCTATTTCATTATCTTTTCACAGGATTTCAATAGCACAAGACTCAATGTTGAGTTTAATTTTTATCTGGTCTGCTCTGGAGGTTTTCTGTCCCAAGGCACTAAATTGACACACCCCTTTAAAAACACCAACCAAGGCAATTTTAGGACCATATTCTCTGTCCTAAATGGTGCAGAACTCCCCACAAAAGCCAGTTTTGGGCTTCCCAAAAATTACAAAAAGACTCATTCAAAAAGATTCAAATTACTGGTGTTTTACCTACTGGAGGAGCACCATCTATAGTTTTAAGAACTGATGAGGATATGGACAGCTGAAATTCTTAAGGCTTGCAAATTCCTTTCAACCCAAAAAGTGGGATGCAAATCTCTTTCAAAGCATGTTTTTATATCTCCCAAGCCCACAGGAAACACATGTGTATTTATTTTTCCCTCTCAGGTTGTAAGCATAAGGTCACATTTTCAAACACACCTGAGTTACAGAGGAGCTAAAGTGAATAGTGCAGCATTCAAATGATCCTGTTAGAGCATCAGCATTGCACTCACATGCCTCTCTACTTCTATTAATTTCTGCATCATAGGCAGATGCTAATTTTGATTGGAAAACAAGGCAACATGGAGACTTTTCCCTTCTTTATCATCCCAGTAAATCTAGCTGAACTGCATCACAAAGCAATTCTGAGTTAGCTGTACCAAATCATATCAATGCCATATTTTTGTGGCTTCATCTAACTCGTTTTCAAATATGCCTTGAAAATTGTTTTTGAAGCAGTTGTTTCTCTGAAGCCATTAGATCTTACTTAGTGCCAGTAATCGATGGTGCTTCTCAAGGTTAATGACAAAGATAACTTCTGGGTTTTGACGTTCACATGACTTCTCCTATTGACTCCAGAGGGAGTCTATCTCAGGACTGAAGCTGGCATTCAGAAAGGAATAATAAAGAACCAGGTTAATCGTTAATCAGCACAGAGATGTAATTATTTTGATGTGAAATGCTGCTCCATATAAAACTCCATCAAGAGATCCCACCTCCCGCATTACCTGAATTCTAGCTCTTTTATTTAAACTTGTCTCACTTAAAAGTAAATCTGCTACTTGTTTAAAAGAAATAGATGCTTGTGCAGCTTTTAAAGCAATTTTAAAAACAGGTTTGAAAAACAATTGGCTTTTGCACCACGCTTATTAACACCAGGCAGACAATAAAACAGGAGAGAACCTCGGCACGCTGATCACATTTTACAGTTTTACGGTGTGACAAATACAGATATAAAAAGGCATGCAAAGTATCCTGGATAATCACCCTGGTTTTCAACGACCCCTTGGGTATTTGCATTCATCACAGAGGGAAAGCAAGGACACAACAATCGTGACAGGCTCTGGTTGCCCTGTGCAGGTGGGAGCCCAGCTTGTCTCTGGTGGGAGCATCTCAGTGCAAAATGTGCTTGGGGGAGTTAATGGCCAAACTGTCCTTACAAAAGCTTAAAGCATGACTTTAAACTGAAAGAAAGAAGCTTTGGATGGGATTTTAGGAAGGAATTCCTCCCTGGGAGGGTGGGGAGGCCCTGGCACAGGGTGCCCAGAGAAGCTGTGGCTGCCCCTGGATCCCTGGCAGTGCCCAAGGCCAGGCTGGACACTGGGGCTTGGAGCAGCCTGGGACAGTGGAAGGTGTCCCTGCCCATGGCAGGGGTGGCACTGGGTGGGATTTAAGGTCCCTTCCAATCCAAACCATTCTGGGATCCTATGACAACAGCGAGTTTAACAGACTTGAGGAAATAAAAATTTATTCAATTTAAAATGTATCCACATCAATTTTTTTATAGTTTCTGAAAGGAATCTCATGACATTAGGGATGACAACAAAAAGGTTTTTCCAGAGCCAAAGATCAGGGAGAGTACTGGAGATAATGCAAAAGAGCTTCAGGTACTGAGGCAACACGGACTGAATGCATTAAATGTCTCTTCACCTAAGCTCTTGCTTAATTTTAAGCCTGTGAGGAGTTTTGCATGCTCAAGGTTAAAATAAGTGACAAATAGCTTTGTGGAATAGCAGCTGGAATTCAGGAAAGAAACCAAGTGTGACAATAGGATCTATAATACAGTTATAAAAATACATAGGTGCAATAAAATGCAAATTTGAGGTATACAACAAACGGAGCACCCGAACCGTTCATCTCAGCTTTGTGCTCTTTGTGGAGAGACGAGGAGGTGGAGTGGAATCAGCTTTTATATAACCTTAATCTCAAAGAGCCTTCCTAATATTAAATGCATAAATTAGGGTGGGTTTTTTTCACTAACGTTTTCTGGGAAAGCTGCAGTTTTAATGCAAATGAGTCCCAAAGAGACAAAGAGAAAATAAATATTTGTTTTTCATTCAATGATCCTGTTAGGTGTTATCTGCTGTGACCCTCCCCTAGCCTTACCATCAGATATCCATGCAAACAGGGCCATTAGAAATGAGCAGCTTTTCTTTGAAATTAAATATAGATTTGCCTGAAAATTTCCTTATCTCTTTACATTTACATTTCTAATAATGCCCGTGTATTATTGCTGGGCTCACCAGTAAAATTCAAAGAGGTCATTAATGAAAGCTTGTTCTCATAGAAAGGATTTTAGTGAATTGTTTTGTGAAGAAAATTCTGCTTGTTTAGTACACAGTGTAATTGCTTCCTTTGGCCATCTGCTAAGCAGGAGAAAACCTGGAGGTCACAAAGGTATTTTTTTTTTATTTACAAACTGTTGGAAGCACTAAAGGAGAGTGACCACATCTTGTCTGTATTGTCTGTGCCTCCCTCAGAGGTGAAGATGCAATATGTGCTTATCTGCATTTTACTGGCATTCCCTTAAGTACTGAAGCTCATTCTCTGTCCTGTTCCTGCTGATGTTTGCTGTGACCACAGCTCTCTGTACCTGCTCTGCTGCTCATCCCCTTTGCGCTGAACAGCTGGGAAATTACAACCTCCCCTTCTGCCTTCCTGCCAATCCTCTCAGGTGGCAGAACATTTGGGGTGTAAGGAGGGTGGGGAGTGCATCCTCGAAGCAAAGAGGAAATTGGATGCCACCTCCAAGTAACGTGCAAACATTTGTTTATTTTTCAACATTTATGGATGTTTAATTACCAATGTGTTCGAGATCAGGTATGAAGTCCCATTAATAGAGCTTTTGTCTGGGAGTGTGTGCATGAATGTGAGTTAAAGGTGTTCTTGTGACTGTGAATACTAATGAACAGTGAGTGGGTGGTGAAAACCTTTCAAGGGACGTTGCAAGCAGTGCAAACGCCTGAAATGCAGAACTTGGGTTAAAAGAAACAAACATTCCAAAAATAGAGACAACAAAGTGATTAAGTATCAGCTAGTAGTTTCCTGTGGGGCACTTTAATAGTCCATAGGACAGTTTTTAATCACCTGTGAAGAGGATTCCAGTGAGCTGGAAATTTAGACACACAATGGTTGCAAGAGTGAGTTAATGCAGGGACTAGAAAGACCTGACAACAGGTACAGGAATTGTTTAAGATCCAGTTTTAAGCTGGATTGTAAACTAATTAACTGACACCCGTTAAAGTTCCCATATATTCTCTCTAGGGTCATGGAGAACATAGCTTCCCAGACAGCCCATTGTGCCCTCTCACAGGTGAAGTGGCTGAATCCCAGCCTGCTCACACCAGGTGAGAAAGCACTGGAGATTTTCCCTGTGCTTAAGGGCCCGTGGTGTGCGCAGCCGCCTGCCAAAGGCTCCTCTGCTGCCAAGGGCTCTGCCATCCTCACAGCACTTTTACTTTGGGAGCCTGAGAGCATTAAAGGAAAGATTGCCCTTTCTTTTAGTGGGTTTTTGGAGGGCCCACAGAAGCGACAAAATGTTTTCAAGCCGCTGCCAACTTCGAGAAGCGTTCTTTCTGAGCACAAGGCAAGCGCTTCTGAAAGGGCTGCAGACTATTCTAGGATTTGACCTTTTTGCTGCGAGGAGAAATTTGGCTGCTGCAGCAAAGCCAGAAGCATCTCTTTGTTGAGCACTAGACAGGCTGCCTGTGTGCCTGTCACCTTGCAGGCTCCAGGCTTTCACGAGTAAAGCATCCCTCGGGTTTTATAGCCACCTCCTGAGATGTTAAGGAAAGAGAGCCTGCTCCTGCCCCCATGGAAGCAGGGAAAGAGACTCCTTGACTGGTTTGGGAATACATTCAAGTAATGAATCAGGTGGTTTTGGTGGAAATTTGCAATTCAAAGGCTGCCATTAGAAAAGTAGCATTTGAAACTGTGTTGTTGTGTTATGCCTCATGTAGATCAGTATCAAATTAAATTTCCCTATTGTACCTCTTATGTTGTTAACACAAAGCAGGGAGTGTTGTTTGCCTCATCTCCATCCTTCTAACTGCAACATCCTTTTCAGTTTAAACTATACAGAAGTGAATCATTATTGAGGCCTTCTGTTTACCATCTTTAGAAGATTTAATTTATCCCAATAAACATTGTGAAGCAGACCTTTTGCATTTGCAATGACATATAATTTACTTGGAACAAATGCTTTGGGTTCGGTATAAAGACCATTCATCAGGCAAATCTGAATCAGAGGCAGCTTAGAAAAAGAATCCTTTGTCTAATTGTTTTCCATCACAAACAACATGTGGGAAGGAGATTTAGGCAATATTTTCAAACATTAGAAGCCACATAATTATTGTCCTCGGCAAACCTGGTGATAGTTTTTTCAGTCACAATTGCACTTTATCTGTCTAATCACCTATTCACTGTGACCAATTACAGACTTGGCATTGATGAGGAGGCATTTAATAATATTAAATACAAAACCCGAGATTTGAATAATGTTGAGTTTATGACACAAACTAACAAAAGCCAGGAAATTCAAAGGCGAGGTTTACGCTCCATCCTTAATTCATGGCATTCTGCCGAGGCGTAAGAGCACATATGAGCACTGCAGAGCCCTCCACCACACAAAGATCATTGCAGTGCTGAGTTACAAAGGAATAATAAAGTCTTGAGATTAATTTTTAATGTTTAAGTCTCTTCTTGCAGATTTACCATGTAGCTGCAATGATCTTCTTGTTATGTGTTATGTTTGTAGAGCTTTTTAACTCTGTGAACTTTTTTGGGGGAAAGGAGTTAGAGCCCGGTGTTTTCCACATCCATTTAATGCCACTGTTCTGGTACAAAAGAAAAGGTCAATAAAATTGGGAGTTTCCCTCATTTTTCCCCCAGTTGCTTCTATCGATGCAAGTTCCTCTCTGCAAAAGTGCAGTCCTCTGTAGGAGAAAAGACTGAAACTGATCCACAAGAAGTCCTCGTGGCCATAAATTAGAGGAGTTTTGAGACTGCTCTGAATTTAACCAACTTGAAATTAATGTCTGGGTACCTTGAGCAAAGAGATTGAAGGAGAAGGTACAGTAGCATCTCCTCTACCTCCTCCTGCCACTGATTCAATCCAGTTTGCCTGCACCTGGAAATGGGTCACAACATTTCCCTAGGTCCCTACTGAGCATACCATGTCAAAATAAGGTAGAAAATACATTTTTGTCTCTTTTATTCTCAATAAAGGTGCATCTCATTTGTAGCTTATAGTGTACACAGACTGCCTGGTTCTAAGGTTTCAACTGAATCGCAAGTTGAATACAGTTGATCTCAGAGAGATATTTTGTGAAATCAAGTAAATAACCTATTATGATCCTGTTAAGATCCTGTTACTAATTTTATACTACTTATTTGTTGTGCTGTAACTTAGAATGGCATCTTCACAGGCAGCAAAACCTGCCTATCACCGTAGTTTTAAAGCCAGATCCTGCCTTGATAAAATGGCTCCAAAGCAGCTGTTATGGTCTATCATGTAAATTCTGCTTGGTTTGTGGATTATTGACCCACTGGACTCTAATGGGAGTTCTTTGGAGATGTTCAATCTATTGTATCCATCCAGCTGCATCTCATGTGCCTCTTATTTGCCCTTTGCAGCTTTAGGGCTATTACGTGAGTCCAGTGGCTGACAATAAATGCAAATAATTCTTATAAATTATCAGATGCATAAATAGGAGAGTTAACCCCTTGTCTGCTTTTCGACCTGTGGGTTTGTGACTTTTTCTCTCTAGCCGTGATCATGATTGTTTTTGACAGACACTTTGGCAGAAAGGAGGGAGAAAAGGCAGGAGCAGTTATTGATTTTTGTGAGACTCCAGCTTGGGAAGCATGAAATGGGGGGTGGTTCCTGGAAGGAAGGAGGTGAATGAAGCCACAAAGAAGCCAGTCCTTGTCTACCTCCTGCAGCTCTTCTGGGGATGGCAGCAAAGGGGAATCATTTTATGTTCTTTGGTACTACAAACGTGGATCAGTTGTTACAGAAACAGAGGTAGACGGGTCAGCAGAGAGGCAGAGAGAAGAAATTCTGGTGATAAAGTTGCTGGCCCACACTGAAGGGGTTGGGGGTTACTGAGCCCCCAAAGAAGCAGCCAACCACGAATCCCTTGTCCTGATCTCCTGGGTGTCCCCAGCTCCACTGCTCAGAGGAGTTGTGAGCCACCTATTCCTGGTTTTGGTCCTAAAGCACAGGAAAAGGGGGGAATCACTAAAAAAAAGAGTAACGTTTGGGCCATGAAATCATTGAAATCTGCAAAAAGCAAAAACTTCCCAAGTCGCTTCTCAACGATCAAGGGGAGAGAGGAGGGAGGCACCTCTGGGTTCATGGTGGGAAGTGATCATTTTTATACCCAGAAAGGAAATTTAATCACCTTTTTAAACGTAATTACTGGGAATATCTCTTGTTAAAATAATTTTTTCTTGAGGCTTATTTATAGAGCATCCTCTCTGTCTGATGCAGCCTAAATTCTAGAGGTCAACAGAGCTTGAGCGTCACAAATATGCACATACTGGAATGGTTCGTATTTATGACAAATATATGTTAAAGAAGCCTTTATTTTCTTCTGAATATTACCCTGATTTTAAAGACAGACCAAAAAAACCCCAGAGAAATCACAGATGACTTCTCATTCATGAGGCATGATTTACCATGGCTGTAATTCTTGACCTACAATTTCTGCAGGACATTTTAGAGCTATCAAACAACAGAAAAAAAAAAGCAGTCCTGCACTTCTGGGGAATCAGTACCAAAAGGGGTTTCCTCTAGAAATAAAGATCAAAACACAAATCACCTCACTGCATAAGAAATACAATTAAATTAACAATTATAATCTATCTTTAAAAAATACATTCAAACATTTAATTTGCATAGAAACAGGCAGTGCTATTCATTTTGAGACAAGAAAATCAAAAGTCATAGCTAGCAGCCACTCTTCTAAACCAGATTTTGAGCACAACCCCCCCAGGGCTGTTTCTACCAATTTTCCAATAAATCATGTAATGACTTTTAGAAAAGACAGATATTTAATTCTTGAATTAGAACTATAGGACCATAACCAAAGACTGACAGCTCTCTTATTCTGCCACACTCCCATACAAACCCTTTCAGCCAATTGGCTGTGAAATAATGCAATAATTAGGCAGTTAGGTATTTGGGAGAATGTAGAATGAAGCACTGAGTGCTGACCTTTATTACATAGATCAAAGTACACTGGAGGAATTGCCAAATATATCTTGTTTACAAGCCCTTCTCAATTTTCTTTTCATTTCAAAATTAAGAATTAGGGGCCATGCCTCCACAGCTACACATATATTTGCAGTTGATATTAGATTCAGAGGAGGAAAATCACATTTTTTGTGCATAGAAAGCAGCAGTTGTTTAATTGCTGGTTCTTTACTTTCACATATTGATTTAAACCTATAACATATATTGTGTAGCAATGTGATAAACATTATAAACCAAATGTTCCCAAATAACTTTTCCATTATCGTTAATGGTGCTACTTGGAAGAGTAAGGGAAAAAATTAAAATTAATTATAGATAAAATCAGCAAGTTACAGAGATCATCTCTTCCTTGAGTCCTGGCAGAGGGGAGTCCCCAGTCAGTAGAGGGGAGTATCTCTGTGCATCCAAACATACAAAGGCGTTTTGGGGTGGTTTTTTTACTCTTAATGGTGAAAAATGTAAGTATTACATGAGGCTGCTGAGGTGGGCTTGGCCTCCAAGTGAAAAGTATCCCTCATGGGGGTTGGAAGTAGATGATCTTTAAGGTGCCTTCCAACCCAAACCATCCTACTCATAAATCTGAATAAATAATTTGAAATAAGGCTGCAAGAACATTCAGGGAGAGGGAACAGCTTAACTAAAATTAACTAAAGTTCACGTATTTCAGACATGGGAGAGCTGTGGAACTCTCTCTGTTGACCAGAACCTCAACCATATCCCAGGGAGAGGTTTTTATAGAGGAATTCAGATGTGTCTGATTGTAGAGTGATGCCTCTGCAGGATCTGCTGATGTCCGTGGACCATACAATGGATGGCTCCCATTTTTTGGCCATACCTGTGTTGAGGAGCACATGGAGAATGAGTTTGGGCACAACATTTCCATGGTTTCTATACCAACACCAAGCCAGGGAAGGCAGTTTTTTTGTAGGAAACCGCAGGCACTGGATCTAAACAAGTTTGGGAAATCTTCAGAGTGTAGGGACATGAGCTGTCAAAGGAGGAAAGAAAAGCACTGCAAAACTTGTTTTCTTTGCTTCTACAGTGGTTGGAATTTATGTATTTAACTTTTGCCCTGAGTGGAAGGAGAAGAATTTGTACATTTTTCAATTAACTGGTGAGGAGTTTCAGATTGTCCCCGTTGGTGGCATTTTGCTTGTCATCAGGGACCAAGAGCTAATTAGAAGGTGTTAGACAGAGCTTGCTCTTTAGTGGCGGCTCCCTCAAATGACTGAAACTGTGGAGAAAGTCCTTCCTAGTCTGTAAAAGTTATGGCATAAATTTTTTATGTCTTGCACAGCTGGAATCTGAGAACGTGGAAGTTCCCTCTGAGCAAGACATATAGTGAGATACAAAGTCTCTTTAATGCATAATTTGTGAGTGAAGCCAATTTTCTACTTTAAGTTGCATATTGTCTCTTTGGGGTTTTAAAAGAATATTCTGGCTGTAAAAGGAAGGAATGTGATTATCTGTGTGTAACCCTGTGGAAGACAAGGGGAAAGGCTGGAAGGAGCAGATGCACTTCAAATATAACTATTTAAAATATAAACCTGGCTTCAGGAGTTACTCACAGCCCTTTCCACCTCCTTCCTCCACCCCTAAATAAAAATACAGTTACATTTGCAGTTCAGGAACATCCTCTTACTTGAGGGTAGTGCTGCTGGAGCCTCCATGGTGCTACAGCAGCCTTTGGAAAATGAGTCCCCTTGTGCAGAGGTGAATTTATAGGCTTGCATTTGTTAGAGATAACTGGGATGTAAATAACAATATTCAGATATAATTTGTGCAAATTTGTATCATATGCTGCCTTTTTATAATATTCAGCAAGTAGCTGGAAGTAGCCAGTGGCATTCACGTGACCAATTGCAATTTAAGAATTTCATTTAGAAATATCACATTCTGCCATTTGTCCTTCAAGACTTTTAAAATTAACACAGCATTTAAACAGCTAGGAATATACATATATATGTGTCTACATATTTTTAGAGGTTAGGATTTGTATGAATATATAACAAAAATATTTTATGTGTGACGTAAATCTTAACTAAAAGCAGACCTTCCATAGTCTCCACCCCAATCCCAAGATTCTAAAGCCAAGAGGAGCTTCATGGGATTTGAATTAGGGTTTAAAACTTTCTTAAGAAGAGGAAAAATATGAGGTGTGAACATCTCTGCAGGAAAAACAAAACTTTTACAAAAGAAACTTTTCTTTTTTCGTGCTCATTGGAGCAGCATGACTCTCATCTGGGCGTTTGGCTCACCTGGATGTCAAAGGACTTGAAAGTCTCCCATCTTTTTGCATCATGGATGTGGGTTTTAAAAAGTATATCCCTCCAGATAACCCATCTGAAGGTAGTGTGTAGATCACTTTGAACAGTTTTGCTCACCTAAATTCACATTACAGCACAAAGTGAGTGAAGACCAGATGTAAAAATACTCACTTATAAAAATCTTTCCCTTGCTGACCTTCTAGGAGTAAAGCCATGGCCCTACACCATGGTGTTATCACCAGATGTGTTGGCTAAGAGTAAATTCCAGTTGTAGATGAAATATGCACAGAGCATTCTTGTTTTGATATCTGGTCAAGGAACTTTTTAAAACAAACTGAATAGAAGAGAAATACTCATTATCCTATTTTTTTGTTTGTTTGTTTCTGGGAGCAGACAGAATGGAAATCTCCAGGTATGCTCTAAGGGGAGAAGTTTTCATGGAGTTTTATTTACAGAGTCAGGATTTGAGGTTATGGCCAAATATGAATGGATTAAAACTTGAGAAGGTGAATTAAAAAGTTAACCCAATATATCTCTGTACCTCGCATAGGCAGAGGCTGAGCTACCAAAAATACTTTCATTTTTTATTAGTATCAGGATCACCATAAAATTAAATAAATCAAGTGAATAAGTCAGGAGAACGTATGCCCAGTTTAAGCTAAACCTGCCATAAAAACCCTTTTCCAGTATAGTACAAACAGCAAAATTATTGATTAACTTGTATTGCTCCACAAGAAGAACAAATTATTGCTGATTAAAGCCATGCAGGTGATAAAGGAACTTAACCAACAAAAGCTGGCAGCTTTAGGTTAGGAAACAGCTGTGTCCCTAATTATGCAGTCTGATTTATACTCTATTAAATCAGTATATAAGTAACCCATTTCTCTGAAAGCATTTAAACCTCTTATATTCCACCAAACGCGGCAATTTTATTTGAAATAAATGTATCCAGCTCTTTTGGGAACATATGGTATATTTCTCTCTTATTAATAATTCAGTTCAAATGAGCAAAAATTAGTTGGTGCAGTTACAGCTGATTTTGTCCTGAAAAGATCTGCATTAATTTTAGACGCTTTGTAAATTGGGCTATTAAATAAAAGCATTATATGTGAATTACCCTTTAAATTTTAAGCAAGTTGGTAGTTTAATGGTATTTTCTAGTCAGATTCATTTTCGATCTCTAAAAAATTATAGTCATTACAGTAAGACAAATTTTTGAAACCTGCTACTTCCATCCAATTACGTATAGTGCTAATAAGTAAACTAGAAAACTTTTATGCCTCATTGTCTCTATTTTGTCTTTTCTGTCAGGTGGCAATTTCTCTCTTCACTTTCTCTTGTGTAAATAAGGAGCTGACCTCCAGCCTCCTCACAGATAGAGTCCACCTCCAAATTACTGTGATTTCTGCTTCTCATCACTGGAAGTTCTGCCAGTTGCTGTTCCCACACATCATTCCTGCTCCGTGGGCGTGAGTTCCTGGGCTGGCAGCGATGTGCATCAGGGAATTAGGAGGAAAGCAAGTTCATATTTTGCATGAGGGAAATTTCAACGAGCTGCTGTGTGAGTCTGAGGTGATCACCAGCTCTCTGTGATGGATTCTCCTCTCCATGCCTGTGACTGGCTTCTATCAGCATTAATGGGAGTTCATGAATCAGGAGGATGTGCCCCCGTAGCTCCCAGTTCTGCTTCCACTGCCACGGCAAAATTGGTTTAAAGACGTGCAGGTAAAGTGGGATAAGATGCAATGATATTCCCAGCTAACCACTTGCTGAGCAGAAAGTCTTTAGCTTTTCAAAGGACATCCAGAACCACAAACACATGTAGAGGGTACAAATTAACCCAGAAGTGTGAAACCTGAGTCGATCTCTTGGCAGCTATTTTTAGTGGAGCTTTTTGATCCCTTCAGAAGGTCTGTGGTCTGTGACGTGCTACCACCAATGAGTTCATTGCTGAACATCCCTATGTTCCTGTTTTGCATGTGAGACTAAGACAAGGAAGTTTAACTCCTTGATTTTATTAACAAATTTTGACGTTGGAACCCATGGCATCTTCCAGCACACTGTGGAGTATCAAAGAGCAGCCTTTTCTTTCCTGTTGCCCTGCATTTATTTGTGTAGTTTGGGTTAGTTTACCTACTAATTGCCCCCCAATTAGCAGCTGCATATGCATATTAAAGAGAACAGCCACTTAGATCTCCACATGTAGGATACCTCAGAATATAACAGTATCAATCATTCTAATTTTAATAACTGCTTTGCTCACATATCTTCATCCACGTGTGCTCCTTTTTTGTTATATTATCTACCATTTTAGAAAGCTATCTAGCTTACTTACAGAGTTAAATTCAAATAGTCTAAAGGTTAATGTGAAACACTGGCAAGATATTATGAGCATAGCAGTATATTTTAAAGGCATTCAGCTGTTGGAATTACTGAGTACCCATGCACAGTGTGAGTCCCCATCTCTGCACCCACAAAGTTTACCAAAAAAATCCCTTGTTCAGCTTGACCATGATGTTCTCTATGCCCTGTCTCACTGGCATTGAGGCTGTGATGGTGACCAGTCTCAGACATAAATCTCTGGGATTCTTTGCTTCATATGAACCCTCCCTAAATCAGATTCACATCTTGTTTGACCTCCAAGGTTATGCAGGTGGCAGTACCTCAGAGCTCTTATTTAGGTACAGACTTCAGATCTGTGAGTTCAGGCACTCAGGGGTGGCGTTGGCTGGGCACCCCTGGATCCTGCAGCCCTCTGACACCCCAGTCCAGCTGTCCTTCCAGCACCAGAGGACAGTCCTGGAAGGGGCTGCTCAGGGGCTGCTTTCAGTGGGGGAAGCGGCAATGAAGGAGGTAGAGAAGGAAAATTATCCAATCTGTAACAGGTACATTCATGTCCTGGGGGTCTCCTGTCACAGGACATGGCCCCACCCTGGTCCCACCCAGCAGGTCTGCCCTGTAAAATCTGTATTATAGGTAAGGGAGAGCCAGTGAAGAGACTGAGTCTGACCTCCTGTGTGGTTTCTGCTGTTTTATCTAAACTTGCTCCCACTACTTTTATGGCATTCTGAATATGACAACAAAAATTGTCTTTGCTGGATGTTTCCATTCATTAAGTAGCTAATTAAATAAAAAAATTTCAGAAAATTTTGACTGCAATGAAGAAAATCCTTGTCATGAGCAAGAACAACAGCTTTGACTCTACTGCCAAGTTCATAGATCAAGGGGAATAATTCCAAGCTCCAATTTAGGAGTTATATTTTTTCTTGAAAAAAAAATAAAGCAGGAAGATTTCCATAAAATGCAGGGAGAATGCACATATTTATCTTATTCTGGAAAACTTACAACCCTTGAATGAAAGAAAGACATCTGGCATGCAATTCCACCCAAACCAGCTGCACTGGGTGTTGAAATCCACTGACGGGTACTTTTTCCTTTTTTTTTTTTCCTTAAACTGAGCAGGCTGTATTTTTCCACTATGCACTAAAAGCTCCTTGCAGTGTTCTGGACTTATTTTCCATGGCACAGTCCCTCCTCACAGTGCAAGGCAAAGGCAAGTGGACAGAAAAGATCAGACTGTGCTGTTTGATTCACTCAGGTTGCAGCCAGTGCCACTGGTGGTGCAGATGCCACCATTTGCTGTTTTTCTCCGAGAGGACTTTCTGCTCTCCGTGACTTTTATCAGGATATTCATATGAGCACCTGTAATGTGTGTGGGCGAAAGGGAAGAGCACATCATCTTATCTCTTCCACACCTTAGCTGTCCTCCTCCTGCCACTGCTTCCCCCTGATATCCCCTGCCTCTATAGCCCACTCAGACAGAAATCCTCAGGTTAATAATGGCAAGTGCTGATAAGATGAAAAAGGCAATAAAGTGTGTTCAAAGGGGCACTCTTTGATCTTTCAGCAATATTCCACTTCCACTGATCCCCAGCACTGTCAATACTTTAATGACACAAACAACCTGGCCCAGAGGGTGCGAAGCTGGTAGAGCTCCATCACTTTAACTCTCAGCCTGACCATTGCAAACAAAACTCAAATAAACGTGGCATTTTCACCTCTGCTGAGTTTGGTGAGCAATAGGTCAAGATCCATGCTCTTTTCAGTAAAGTGATTTATTTGGTTCAAGTCAAATATCCTCAGTGTCTTCCTAGTCCTTCAGTAGAAAAATGGTGTTTAAACTGTATTTTGGTTTCTGTTGTATTTTAACCTTTATTGCACTGGAAAAACAAGCACTTTAATAATGAAGCATATTATTGCGAGTATTTAATAAAAAATATATTCCTGCCATTAAGAGATAAGTTGGTCCCATGGGCTGGGCACGTGTATCTGGGCAAGTCTTCCCTTTGTTAGGCTGCTTCTCCAAGATCTTTCCAGTGCTGGGGGGTGTGGGATGTGTCTGATCCCACACAAGGAGAGGTTGCACCTGACTGGATGGGTGGCAGTCCCCAGGTCAATGCCAGGTCACCCAGGCAGTGGTACCTGGTGGGGGAACATCTCACCTGCACCTCCGTCCCCACCCACCCAGCCACTGGTGAGAACTTCCCACAAGACCTTCCACTTTCCCTTCTTTGTGTTTCACTTTCCAAGGGAAGAAGGTTCTTGTAACTTCACATTTTCCATTGTGAGAATATGGCAGGTCTGGTGAGAGTCTAATTGCCTCATTCTTAATTATCCTACACTCACCCTTTCCTCTGCCATCTTCTCTCAGAGGAGCAAACCCAGCTGAAGTGAGTGAGCAGGAGGAGAGCAGGATTTTCCCCAGAAAGAGAGATTTTTCTTCTGAAATAAAGATATCAGGCACTCACTTTTATAGGGGTTAGATTATTAGGACCATTAAATCATTAAGACTTTGAAATAATAAATCCTCAAAAATGTTAAGATATGCATGAGAAGTAACCTTCCTCACATTCCCCATCACGCCCTGAAATTAGCAATATTATTCCCTTGCAAGTTACTTTTTCCATAGCCTTTCTACCATTTACCTTGCAAGGCCTCACATTTGTTCCATCCGAGTCACTGTCCCATCAACGTGAGTTCATTGTGGAAATATAAATAAACCTGTAACCAGTCCAAGCCTGTCCCTGGCAAAGGAAATTCCACTTTTACAGTCATGGCATCACCATAACTTGTGCCGAGTTTTAGTGTAATAATTGAGAAAATAAAAGATATATTAGTATATTTTTAAATTGGACAAATATTTTAAAATGTAAAATATTGTTAATGGTGCCTAATTGGTGGATATTTCCCCAATGTTTTGCACCTACCAACAAATTGCCCCAAATGTAACTTAAGCTAATTAACAATGAGAAATCTGAAATATTTTTTAGAAAGATTTAAAAGGAAGTGAGAGGAGTATCAGTAAACAATTAAACTGCAGTTTTACGATGACACAGAATTTAGCAATGAGGATTCATATTTGTCCCCAACATGCAATAGATTTGAAATAAACCCCATTCCATGTCAGGAAAAAAGCAAAGCCTGAATTGACAGTGCAGCAGAGAATTTATTTTTTGCCTTTTCTCCTTAGCTGAAGTTATTATCACAACTGCTAGAGAATTTGTGAGATTGGGAGATAAGAATCATTATGATCCATTGGGGACTCGTCAATCACAGCAAACTGCTACCAGAATCGAAATTGCATCTGCATTTGAATTAGCAACATTACTCGCCAATTTAGTTCAGAGTGAACATTTTTCCATTGAAGATGGAATTAAATTAGAAAATGAGTGAGTCTTTAATTTCCAGATTATAAATCACTGAAAATAATTCAACTCCTGTACCTTAAGGCCAATTACATTATCCTAAGCGACATTTTATCTCACAACCTTCCAAGTGATTTCGTGATGGGGAACCATCACACAAATCAGTTTTGCTCTAGTAGCAAGAAATATATCTACCCACAGAGTTACACATAAAATACCAGGAACAGTTTTAATGCTGGAGCTTATTTTACATGAAATTTGATCGTCTGTTTGATAGCATATTTTCCTGTATTAATGAACTGATGCATACACCAGAAATGGTCAGCTTAGGTGACCAAATTAGATAGAAAATGTTAAAAGTTAGTTGTATATTTAATTTTTGCTGCCACAATGTCTCAAATAACCTTAAAAATAGTGTAAGGTGCTACTTTGAGTATAAATAACAAAGATGTAAAGCCACAGGGTTAAAAAAGCATTTTATTTTTTCTCCTAAGAGCACAAAGGCATCAATATCAAGAGAATTTAACGGAAATAAGAATTATTTAATTGTGGCAAAAATAGACAGCTTGTCCATTGTTCTTACAGGAGAAATAAATTTTTCATAAGTGCTATGTTTTTCTCCGTTATTTTTCCTCAACAAGCACAGAAGGCAGGACAGCAGCCTGCCACTTTCACTGTCCCAGGTTTCCATTACAAAAGGTGCAGCATTAAATCAGAGTGTCTGAGTGAAAGTGGGCACCTCTGCACGTGTGTGTTTGCTGAGTCCACGCCCACTGTGAGCTCCCACTCCCCACATTTCCAGCTCAGCCCTGTCAAGTCCAACAAATTCTTTTTCAAAACATGAAGATCTTGGTTTCTCATCCTTGGGACATCCAAAATTTCCTGATGGGGTTGTGGTATCTTCCCACTGCTGACTCAGTAACTTGAGGGTATTGAACCCAAACTCAAGCACAGGTTATCTCCTTGACCATCCCAGGGTTCCTTTTCTGCTCCCAAACCAGGAGGATTTCACCTAGTTTGACCTGTTACCATTCAGGGCTGCTCTGAGTGAACAGGATTGTAAATGAGTAATTGCTCTTTCTATCTATGTGTTGATGGAACACGATTTGGCAATTTCACTGTTTCCTAGACAGAAACCTTCTGGTAGGTGATGCTCCTTCAAAGAGCAGATTAATTCTGGCTATTGAACCCCTTGGAGTCCCAGAAAAAATGTCTTGTGTACTCACAGAGATAGCAGCTCCTTTTTTAGGGGTTGTGCGGGCCAAAGGAAAACTCAGTCATGATCCTGCTCAGAGAAATGTCCTTCCCTTTTCTCTGAAGGCTCAGATGACAAAAACTTAATTTTCTCACTGCTCTTTGATTTTGCTCCTCCTTGATCTCCTGAGACATTTCTGCATCTTGTCCATGGCTAGACTTTACCATGCTGGTCACTGGACATTCTCCTCTTTCATTTGCTCTCTTTCTGCATTCTCTTCAGTGGACTGTTTCATCTCTTCCTGCCATACCTGATCATTTTCTTCTGCTCTTCCTTTTCTGTATTCACGTTTCATTTTTGCCAGGATGCCAGAGAGAACCAACTTAAATAATAGTCTGTGAACAGTCATGAATAAAAAATATGATACTCATTTTTAGATATGCAAAATACATTTTATAGACACCTAAATTAAATATATAAAATAGCAAATCCACTTTTTGTTAATTAGCCATCTGAGTGAAATTTAGCTTATTCTCATTCCTGATTACTAAGTCTTAATTAGCTTTATTCATTCCATCTAATTGTTCACTTCATTGAGTTGTTGCATTTTATTAACCTCTGTTCCAAATATATGAATCTGTCCTTAATTTTCTTAAAATAGAAAATCATTATTTGTATACCCTACCATAAAATATAATAAAATCTACCATAAAATACCAAAAATATATGCTGTGCTTACATCTTATAATATAATTTTTCTTGCTGGGTGCTGCCTGGCTGTCTTTGCCCAGTCAAGGACACCTACAATTTGTATTTTCAAATCACCATGGTACAATACAGAAATGCTACTCCCTTTTTCCTATTGACAACTTCTAGGATTCTTTTTGCCATGTCCTGGAACAAAAATAGATAAACGAAGTCTAAAGATAGGCCCCTATTTAGGACAACTGAATTAACCCTTTAATTAGTAAAGTTGGATATTTAGCCAGCTAGACTTAGCCTGTGAAAGGTGGTGAGTTGCAGGTGACAGATTGCACTATTTGATCTTTGTTAGGTAGCATCAGTATCAGGCTTTGTGATATTAAATGGATAAATATCCTACATTTCTCATTTTTCAATTCATGACAGCTATCCCCAGGTCACTATTGATGTCCAAAATATTCAAACCAGAGCCCATCTGCAAAATCCTCCTGACACTGCCATCAAGAGGACCCAGAGCTGTGCATGAGGCACCAGCCAGGCTTTCTGTACAAAAACAAATCAAACTCCTGCTCCGCTTCCAAGACCTTGCCCTCGACGTCAACATTTGCTTTTAAACCCTCCTAAATGGCTTTGTGGGTGGATGAAGACCTCTCTGTTATTCAGGGAGACACAGATTGGTGTCTTCCCAGCAATGGAATGTCTTTTCACATGGGTGGGAGTGAACATGTTGCCACCATCACCATTTTGGAGCTGGGATGGTGAAAATTTTGGGGTTTGACATTATCTCCCGCCTCTCCCCTTGGAGTCTGGAGTCCTCCAAGGCCATTTCAAGCCTGTCCTGAATCACTGAGAAGTGGACCCCTGCAATTTGAACCCCAGAGTCCCCTGAAGAGCGAAGTCCATCCATGTGATGGATTAAACCTTTTCTTTGAATCACAGAATCACAAAGAATCACAAAGAATCACAAAGAATCACAGAATCACCAGGTTGGAAGAGACCTTCAAGATCACCGAGTCCAACCCATGCCCTAACACCACCTCAACTAAACCATGGCACTGAGTGCCACACCCAATCTTCTTTTAAACACATACAGGGATGGTGCCTCCACCACCTCCCCAGGCAGATGATTCTAGAACTTTATCACTCTTTCAGTAAAAAACTGTAAAAAATTCTTTGTAAATGAAGATATAGTCCCTTGGACAGATAATTTTCTGACAAAATGAATTGAACCATCTTTCTGTTATATTTAGCCTCTAATCCCCTACAAATGCATTTTTGACCAATCTTCTTTTCGTTTTGTCGTGGTCTACAGATTGTGCTCAGAAATCAGCAATGCCACAGTAATTGAAAACTGAATAAAATTTCCCACCTGGATTTATTTGAGTTCTGTCCTGCAATATCTTTCTATTATTCCATTCATTTAACTTCTGCAAGGTAGCAAAATAGCAATAAATATGTAATTGATGCATTTAATTGAACACATAACAAAAAGTTGCTGTTTCTCAAGGCATTTTGTACCCTTTGCTTCCAGCGCATTTAATTATGTATGAACTCTTCAAAAAAACCCTCTCAAATAATGTGAGTCGTCTTCTAGGAGAGAAGATTTAAAGATGATAAATGTTATTTAGAATCACTATGATATGATTCATATTGTGATGCGATTGGGAACAATATTAAAACCCACCAAGGCTATTATACCTAAATTTTTGTTTCAATTCATGCAATATTGCTGCTGCTTAATATGATTTCTATTTACTTCTTTCCATTGTTAGTGTTTTATTGAGGTTGTGTCGGCTTTATCAGGCTAATCTCTGCTGCAAACGGAGGTCAGCAGAGCCAAAGCACTGGCAAAAAACCTGTCTCCATTATATTCTACTTGGTATGAATTTACTCAAAAATCCTCCCTCTAATATAAACTCTTTCTTCACCATTCTTTGATTATAATATTTCTACCTGCACAAGCCCTGACAGCTTGATATTTAAAAGCTATATAAACTCTCACAATCTAATTTTATATCCTTTTTATATAAAGAGGGACTGTGCCTCTTTTAAAGTAACAGTGAATGTATTCATCAAAAGCTTTAAAATGGAGCAATCTTGGCCATCAATAAAAGCTTGGATTTCAGGTGTTTTAAGTTACAACTTAAAAACATGCACGGCTACTCTTAATGACAGTGACAATGAGTCATTAATTTGTGTTCTTCTAGTGTCAAGGGTGAGGCGAGTAATCCTGTCGTGCCCTTGCTAGAATACAATTTGGCAAAACAGGATATTGTGGAAGCTTTATAAATCTTATATCTCTATTTCTCCTTGTACTGGTCGAGGGAATAATGAAAAAGAGCAACACATAAATTTACCTACCAAATGGGGTGTGCTCTCTCTCTCCTGAATATCCACACATAACTCCCATTAACGTTAGTATAAAATATACATGCACAGCAGGAGGAAGGATAGCCTACCAGATATCCAGAGGTCTGGAATAGGAGCTGAACTATATTCCCTTTAGTAGCTGCCAATCCATCCCAGAACACAGGGATTCATTTTTTTCTTTTCCAGTTTGAGTTAAGCATCCAACCTAAATCATTTGCATAAAAATAAATACAGCCAAACTGAAAATAAACTGGACTTCAGAGACAGTCTGAAATCCATTTTTCTTTAAGATGTTAAGTTTACTTAGTTCCAGTCACAGTTTAAAATCAAAGAAACCCAATAAAAAAGACAAAAAAAAACCCCCAAAAAACCCTCAAAGATATTTTTTGCAGTAAGTTTCTAAATATGTTATAGGAGAGGTGATTGAAATCTGACAAAAACCACAACGTTTTATAATAATGTCCTGCAGCAAAAGTATGGCACCAATAACTAAACAATACTTTATCACCTTTGCCACTCTCAACAGCTCCCATTAATACCGAGATCATAGTGTTAGGCCTTCTATTCCCCAGCTGACCATGTTAGTGACAGCCAGGGCTTAGGCAATGACATTGAAAAATATTTGCGGTGACACAGCCACAAATCACTGCGAGACGAGTTTAAAACTCAATATTCACTAAACTTGCATCTGTTCTTTTCTTGTTAGAGCACCTACAGCGCATTTGTTATAGGCTGAATTCCTCAAAGAACCCAAACATTGATGGAAAGTGATAAAAATTATTGCTTGGGAAAACTCGATAGGCAGAGGGGCCTTTGTCAAGTCTTTTATTCATATGAGGTTGTTGTCTGAGAAGGAATCACCTGCGACACCTGAGGAAGGGATGTCCTAAGATTAGTGGGTTTTCACATAAAATGCACCCACACAAGGAGCACAAGTGCCTTTAAGTCAAATTTTCTAAACAGTCTCATCATACACGTATTGATTTTTATTTTCATCTCTCCCAGGGAGCCTAAGGAGACATTTGGCCACCTAATGATTGCCACAGGACATTGTCTGTTCCATGTGGTTCAGATCCTCTCCAAATGAGCTGTTTCCTGGGTATGGTGATTGGCAGATGGCCCAGATGCATGTCCATTCCCATATTTCAGCTTCAAACATCCTGCCTCTTCCTGAGAGCATGCAGGACACATTTTCCCTGCTTTTCTTTTCACAGATCTGTGTTCCTAAATCCCTTAAGCGGGACACAGAAGCTCCTGAGGGTAGCAATGGACATCTGCACATCTTCAAACTGGTTGATCTTGTTTAAATTAAATCCAAGGTGGTGGCCTGCAGTTGGAAGTGACCTTCTGGCATTACTCCCTTCAGGAAACTGAAGAAGGAGAGCACCAGCAGGGTCAGGAAGGCAGTAGGCAAGTGTTGGTGGACAACAACCTCGTGAATGAACACTAAGAAAAGTTGCCTGTGGTGTGTTCTTGCGATATCCCTAAGGCAGTGGGTATAAAACAGGGAAATAGGAGAGCCCTGAGCTGCAGAAACTGTCCCAGCCTCCCCAGTCTGCCTTGAGGAGCATCTCCTACTGCTGCCATCTGAATTCCAGGCAAAATGGACCACTGGTCAGAGTCTTCTAAGTTGTTAAGTGGAAAAAGTTGATTCTAAACTCTGCTGTTGCTAAATTCTGTATTAAAATCCCATAATTAGTTTTCTTCTGACCCACACCCCGGGAGAGTAGATGACTTTCCTGACTGGGAACATGTTCAGAAATGGCAACTTTTTGGAGTGCTTTGAAGAGACTGCTCAAGGAGGAGAATGATTAATTCTTAATAGCAAGTTTTGCAGCATATTGAATGACACATTCTTACATTATATATTGATATATAACACACTGGTCCTCTGCCATGCTGACTAGAAGTTCATTTCCAGCAAGGAATGGTTTATAGATAATGCAGTAGGTAAGGCACAGAGCCATAAAACTCCGGCTTTTTCAGTTGTACCAAAATCTTTCGGAACTTCATTTTGGTTTGAGTGACTGTCTTGGATCTTGATATTAAGCAGAAGCAGCAATAAAGGTGTGCAATGCCAATTCTGTCCCTGCTTCCCTGAGGCAGGAGGCACAGCCTGACAGACCTAAATTCAGAGGAACCGCAGGAAGTCAGACACTTGTCTGAGGATTAATCAAACTTCTTTGTTCAGAACTTTCTTGCTGCTTAGTGTGCCCTGCTTTTCTTTCAGTTTCTAGTGTCTTACAGGTGTGTTAGTGGATTTTGCATTTACCAGTCCTTATAACTGTAGACATATGTAGTTTTTCATAATGCTCATTACTAAAGCTCAAAAATCCAAATGTTGCCGTTTCCTTACTTTATACCCAAACCTGTAAAGCCACTTCAAAAACACACTTTCACAAAGAAATGTTTTTGTTCCTTTTTTGTGCCAAAAGAGCCCCCAGTAAGTTCCACAACCCCCAGTAAATTCCAGCAGTTAGCTAGGCTTGTACATATGGGTACATAAAGTTAATTCTGTGCTTCTCCATCCCTTCACTAAGATAAAATGCAGTGTCATTTCCCAACTGGAAACTACATCTTGCCTTGCCTGCAGGGTGATCCAGACATCTAATTGGCATTTCCACCAATTTCAGCCCTTCCAAGCCTTTGTGAAATTTCTATAGGAGCTACCTGAGAAGTTCAGCCTTCTGTTAGCTTTACAATGAAACAGCCCAAATATTTTCAGTTGCCTATTTTGAGGAACAAATCTTCAGGTTTTCTCAACTAGGTAATAAAGCATTTGTTCCTTTGGCTTTCATCTAAAATCAAGACAAAAGACACATTTTTAGAGACGATATGAAATAAAATTCAAATGAGTGAGTACTTTTGGGAAAGAAGACCTTTAGTGCTTGAAATGCTTTGTTACAACTGAATAAACTAAATATGCTTAATATGAAAGGTAATGATGCAACTGATTGAATAGTTTGACATTACAGCACATGAAATATCATTATCAGGTTCACGGTGGTTTTATATCAATACCAAATCTCAGAATAAAATAAATGGAAATATGAAACTACAGTGATTTGTCACCGGAGCCTTTCAGTGTCATTTAAGAAAATATTTTCAGTGAAAGACTACTCAGCATGAGCTGGTGCAGCACAAAAAATTGCAGCCTTCTGTAAATTAGAGATTCAGCCCAGTTAAACAATTTCAGATATCTGCAGCTCCTCTGTACCTGTGAGAGGACATGTCCCTATCAGGTCAGGTCCCTTTGACTTCACTGGGCATCACCAATTCACACTGCAGTGACCACTGCTGCCACATTTCAGGATGTTACTTCTTAACATAACAAGCAAGAGATGACTGTGAGCCCCCTGAGCCTCCTTTTCTCCAGGCTGAGCCCCCCCCCAGCTCCCTCAGCTGCTCCTGGTGCTCCAGACCCTTCCCCAGCTCTGCTGCCCTTCTTTGGATCTCCTGGCCAAGCAGTCCATGGAGAGCCACCATGAGGATTGGCCTACAGGATAAAAACCCTCGGGAACTGGCATGGGCTGGTTCTCTGTCTCACCTCACAGAGAGGACAGAGGCAGAACTTCTGTTTTCACCCAGGGGACACAGATGCTCAAACCATCTCCACCAGCACATCTGCCTGCATGGGACCACACAATACTCAAGTTCAGCAAACTGTCAGTCCATTTAATTCCACTTTCTCTTAGGAAATCTCTTTCTGACAGCTCTGTGTCATACTGTGAGCACTCACATGCCCTATATATAACTTCCAGGTCCTGTTACCCCCCATCCTTCACAGGGATTTGGTCTCAAAGTGGAACCACACACAGGAACACATGCTATAAAATAGTATTAGTCATCCAAGTCAGTCATCTCCATCTTCTGTTTAAAATTGATGGCCAGGTGCAGATGTTGCCTTCCATGGCTTCACTGACTATCACAGTTTTCTTGCCATCTTCAAATTTATGCTATTAATAAATGACTACTGAAACACAATGTTTTTCTGATTGAGGAAACCACTGATAAAATCTGAGGCTGGTAAGAAGAGAGAGAATATGTAGATAACACTCCCAGCTTCTTGTGTTTTAATTTAGGAAGTTAATTTGATTGGATCTCGTTATGACTGAAGAATATTTTCATTTACCCACACGATAAATGAAGTAGTCACCGTTTGGAGCATTAGAGGATTTCATTTGGTCCTTTCAGAAACCAAAATCAAAAATAAAAAAGAAAAACCAATGATACATAAATAAATTTAAGTAAATGAACTATTGAGCAATGTCAGCCTGGTTTTGCAAGCATTGGGGAAAAGTATACCCTGGCTATATGTATTTTTTATACAATTTCAATATATAGCACTGACTGCCTTCTCTATTTGTATTTCTTATATTTGCAAGGATGAAAAAGAACAAGAATTAGGACCAACAGCTCAAAATACCAATAGTCTAAGTTCTTAAATTTTTTTGCAACTATCCGAATTGAAGGGTAGATTTTTTCACATTTAAGTAACATTGCAAATTTGCATGAAAATAAAAGGGGGCAGAGGAAAAGCTATAAATGTTCATAATCGTCTATTTAATACAGATACACATTGGCAAGTGTATTTGGCAGCCAAGGCTTCTTTTTGGTAGGAAATTGCATAACATTGAGCATAATGTTATTGCCAGGCCATAATATTTTTACGAAAACATTGGGATTTGAAGGGACAAAAGCATCATCGAGTTTTTTAATTTCAACCCCTCTCTCCCCAGGTGACAGATTTTTTTTAAAAAAAATTTCATTTTCATGGTTTCCAAATCAAAGGTTTTGGTTTCAAAATGGCATATTTCTTAATTGAAGTTATAGTGTGACAGAGATGTAAAATAAAAAACTAAATTGATTTCATGGCCCTTATTTGGTTTTTTATTGTTTGTCTTACTGAAAACCTGAGGACCAAAGACTTTGTCTTTTCTTCTTCCAAAGCAAAATGTCTGTTTTTCCCAGCTATTTTCATCCATATGCTATTTTGAGGCAATATAAAGGTGCTTCCTTTTGCTAAATCATGAGAAGTTGTAGTTTCTGTTTAATTAAAACTCAGAAGTCCTAATGTCATTCCACTGGGGAAAAAAAAACGTAACAAGTTGTCACACGTGCACAGGATTAATATGAAAAAGTGCTTGACTCTGTGTGTATTTTTTTTTTTGCTATTGTTACCTCTTTTCTTCAGTTTCTTTGGTAATTCTTAAAACTTTATAAGCTGCATTTATGTTAAGCTGTTCCTGATACGCTCCAATAAGTGTGCTTTAGACACATTGTTAACATAAGGCCAAATCTGTAATACAGCATGGACAATTAAGTGCACAATTTTTGTATAAATGCAAAATCCCTCACTGTGAATTATTTAATTAATGCTCTACAGTTCATTTAATAGCGCTCTTTCAAAGGCCATTTCACTCACAGAAAACTAATTTCATTCTTGGGGTTGATTTAATTAGATTGTATGATATATGGTATTGCTAATTCAGTGGCTCTCTTTGCAGCGTCTAGCCCGTTGCTCCTATTGTCGGCAATCTGTCAGCCCCATTTTTAACAGTATTGAAAAATTCAAGCTTTATTATTGCTCGCTCACTCTTTCTCTCCCATCAGGAGGAAAGTAATGAGCTTTTCTTCTTATGAGAGCAAGCAGAGAGTGTGGTGCCCTTAGCGCTTCAGGCAGCGAGCAGTATTAACAGCCTGATTCATGAGTTAAGTTTCTAACTGCCCGTGGCTATTAGCACTCAGTCCTTTGGCTGTCATTTAGTTAAAAAGACTCTTCGGTTAATTCACTCTTTTAATGAGACTGTGCTATTCAACTAATGTATTTTACTGTATGAAAGGTCACACCAGGAAGCAAAACAGATTGGAGGGAATGTAGCGGGAAGCCTGGCTGTCAAGAAACAGTTCAAGCCTCGCAGGCATTTCGCCGCCGCGGCGCCCGTAATAGGCCACGGAACTGATGGGCCAGCGCTCACCTCAACAGTTGAGCACCATAAATCACGGCTAAATAGAAAGCAGATTAATCAGAGCCACAGACAAAAAGAGCACGTGTTTCATTACCCATATAATCACTAACATGATTGCCAGACAAGCCAGGGGAACCGTGCGCGGGGCTGACAAAACGCGGCGCGGCGGCGGGCGAGGGACTCGGCTCCGCGGAGATGTGGCCACTAAATCTTTTCATTAAGGAGCTGCTCCCCGAGACCTTCTTGTCCAAGGGCTGCCTGCTCGGAGGGTGGCGTGGGGGGAGTGGGAGAAAGGCAGGAATATAAAGGGTTGTGTTTGAGTGAGCAGGGTCAGAGGGGGCAGCGCAGGCTTTTCCCCGCCATAGCTCAGTTTGTACTTAAATCTCTGTGTCACCAGGGCTGGGAGAAGCACGTGGGAGATGGGATGACCCTCTCTTCTTCCTCCCATCTTTATATAAACCCCAGCAAGCCAAACCCAGTCTGCTCCCCACATTTTCTGGTTCAACACACCACCCTTTTAGCTGTGTGGCAAGTCCCAATGGATGAAGGAACATCTCGTTTTCATTTATTCTGAGTTTCTCCAACGTCATTTCCTTACTGAACTCCCTCTCCTCGCTCGCAGCCTTTACGTCATCTGGAATCGTGTGTAAGACACGTGTCCACATCCCACGGCTTCTCCCAGCTGGGCTCCAGCAGGAAGGGGTGGTTGGAAATCTGGTTCGCTTCAGCATCTCTGCTTGGGACGTCCAAGTGAAAATGTTTTTCTGAATATTGCTCATTAATTTACGGGAGGAGAAAATGAGAAGATCCTCTGTTTTTAATGGCTTTGCATCTGTCGGCCAAGGCGTTAAACATCTGAATTACTGTGAGGGTATGTGTGTGTTTTGCTCATTTTTAATTAGTGTCGTTGGGGGGAAAACTCCAGCACTTTAGGGGCAAAAGTATATTATTTTTTTAGAAACTGTAATTCCCTCAAACTACGGTAAACAAATCATTCTGATTTAAATTTCCCAGGCAACTTCCAAACAGGGAAACCGTATGTTTAATTACTAAACATCTGTTGCAAAGAATACCCCTCTCTTTTGCAGCACTAATATCACTGTATGAATTTTAAAATCTGTCAGCAAGGGATCATGAAAGCTTTGGGAGCAAAGAGCTGCTCACTTTAACCCCTGAACCAGATAATCTAACAGTAATCCATTCAAAACTAATCAAACATTTACAGAAACGCACCAGCACTGAGGAAAACAATTCATCATCTTCATGTGCTCATTACACTTCCAACATCTCAATCTACCTATGTAAATGAGACCGGGGATCTGACATCAGGTCCATGTACAGAAATTATAAACAAATATTCATCCATTATGCTGCTGAAATTTAACAGCTGGAGCACTAACAGTAGCTGAACTCCAAGCCCCGAGTATCAATTATTTATGAACCTAAAACTGACAAGACTGTCTAGGTGAATTAGCCGCATATGTCAAGCTTTGTTATAAATCCCAGCCTACTGTAAAACTCATTTTCATAGAATGTATGTACAAGGCTGACAATATATCAACAGTACGGCATTAATAATTTAGAAGAATGGTACCATAAGGGAGCACCTAGAAACTCTGCTCTGCAATATAGTTGATATTACAAATAAAAAAGTCAAATAAAATGAATTTCCCATAAACAGAGAATCAAATAAAGCATTTTTCAATGATTTTATATTCAATTTTCAAAAAACTTACCAGTTGATACTTGCATTTTTAGGAACCATAAGCATCACCTGAAGTTATTCAATTTTTTTTTTGCCATTGCTAAAAATGCCTTTGAATTTCTAGGCCTGTTGATGTTGGTTGCATTGCATTTATTTTATTCTTACAGAGTGAGAACTAAAAGTGAGGTGAGGGTAAGGGAAGGAAGGAAAACGCTGCAAGCACTGCTGCACGTTGTGTCCCAGGTCCCACTGTCCCTGGCTGCTCCAAGCCCCATCCAACCTGGCCTTGGACACTTCCAGGGATCCAGGGGCAGCCACAGCTTCTCTGGGCACCCTGTGCCTCCCCACCCTCACAGGGCACAATTTCTAATATCCAAACAAAACCTGCCCTCTGTCCGTTTAAAGCCATTCCCCCTTTTCCTGTCGTGGCATAGGGAAAACTAAAATACAAGGTCTAAACCAGAATGTCTACAGTGAGATCTGAAAAAAGGAGACATCAAAGCTTTGCCCAGTGTCTGTGAAATTTAAGACAGGTCTGAATTTTGCTGTTGTCTCCCATCTCCACTGAAGAGCAGCCATCTGCTGCTTTGATCGAGCAATGGACACATTCCCTCAAAATCCAAATTTTGTTCAGAAGCTGCTGGATTATTCCTGTGTATAATTTCACCTATGCCCATGAAGATGTGTCTGGTTGCAGCAGCCTTTTGCTATTCAGAGGGGATGTCCACAAGAAAAATGAATACATGCACATATAAGAATCTGTGCCTATCCAATAAAAAAGATTTTATCTTACTTGCAGAAGGAGCCCAGTTTTTGATCAACTGGGAACATCAGCTGTCCTTGTCTCCACAACACAACTTCCAGATTAATAGGAAAAATGGAAGGGGGAGGGAAAGAAGGAGGGAAGAGAGGGAGAATCAGTCCTGGTCTTGGGTACAGATAGACACCAAAACTAAGGGGTGGTCAAAGGGAATATCTAATAATAAATTTATGACCCACAAAGATTGCTCCTACACTTAAACTCAGCATTAGATTTGGATACACCTTATCTGGGATTCACATTGACAACATTCCATGAGGAATCAAAGATTCCATGAGGACGTCTTCTAAGGCAGAAGATAAATCCCCAGACTCTCAAAACTGAGGAGCACAGAGTTTCTGGAAGCATTTTATCAGCACAAAAGGCAAAAAGACGTGCACTTTGAAAGAAACAGTAGCAGTTCACAAGAGTTTGACAAGGAAGTTAACAGAGCATTTTTGAGTCAGGAGAAAATTCAGAGGAGGTAGTATGTCCTTGGTGATGCACACTTATACAACAAAGCAGAAAAAAGTAGATGACTTTATGAGTGAAGTGTGGAAAATGCTACAATGCCATCTCCTCATCTGCAGGAAGCACTCAAAAGAGACTGGGAAAATTTAATAAATATACTGTATTAGATAAAGGAAAAAACTTTCTAAACTTGTCTATCTAGAGATAGACATGCCTGGTTAATGCCTGATGCCTGATACATCAGGGATTTGTGAAAGAAGAGTTCTTTCAGGAAGCTGCTGGTGGTGGGATGAGGGAGGACCCATGGGCCATCCAGAGCACCCTTTTGTAGTGCAGAGTGAGGGTTTATACAGCCATTCTTGTGTAATTCTTCAGGCCCTTAGGACTTTCCATTTCTCTTTGCTTTAGTACTACCTGTGTGGGTTGCTTGCTTTAGCTTTTCTAAAGTAGATTTTTATGACAACAACAACAACAATAACAATAAAACAAAATGATGATAATAATAATAATAATAATAATAACAATAACAATAATTTCACTGAGTGTGAAATTTACTCTCAAACAAAAAGACCATGACAAGGCCTTTGCATCACTCAGATCATGTTAAAGTGCTTAAAATAGGACTTAATTTGGATTTAAATGATGCAGAAGTCTTCTGCTGGCTCTCTAGGTATGAATGAACTCCACTTTGAATGCCCCTCGATGTCAGGGTGCTGCCTCAGGCACATGAAAAGATGTTTTCTGTTGAAATCCCTCAGAATTTTCCCACAGACTTCAAATGCAGAATGAAGTTTGTGCTGTCTGCTCAAAACAACAAACAAAGCATTGCAGAATTTCCACAGAAGAATTACCCAGGTTTAATTTTTGGATTTAATTAACTGACTTGGTGTCTGATGACATCCCTCAGTCTACAGGTGGCTCTTCTTGCAAACTGATACTTTTATTAATACTTCCAATGTCTTGTTCACATGTGTGACACTTATGGAATCTTTCCCATTACCTCTGTAGTTAATATCCTAAATCCTGCTTGGATGCCTTCCCTTTCCCAAAAACCATTCCTTTCCAAGGTTGCATTGCAGTGGAGCTGCAGGCTGGCACTCCTGTTCTTGCTGCTGCACATCACACCATGGCAGGGGTAGAGTTACCCGAGCTTCCCCAGGCCCTTGGCAGAGCTCCCTGTGCTCCACACCTGCCACAGGCACTGCTCAGGGGCACAGTGCCCAGCAGGATCCCTTTGGGATCTCCCTGCCTTCCACTGGAACCCAGGAGCCAGGACTTTTACTCTCTAAAGACGGATTCAAGTTTCCTTTTCTAATTCCATCAGCCACCGGGGCTATTCAAAGCCATGACCGTGTCTTGAAATTACCTAACAAATATTCTAGTTGTTTATTATGAAATGTCACAGTAATTATGTAAATCTGTTTACCTGGTTAAGAAAACATTTAGGAAAAATCCATACCTGGCTCTTCAAAGTTCTCTGCAGCTGTGTACCAACATCGTCCAAACCATTCCACACCAGCGAGCCAGAGCGATGAACAAACCCACCTGCCAATCATCAAAGCCTTGTGAAGGGCAGTTATCATCTTCTACTGCACAATAATCTCTATTTACTGAAAAAAAGAAGTGGTGCAGTCACTCCTATATGAAGATTGTTTTTGTTGAGTTAGGGTAGAAAGGTATGAACAACCAGACTCCAAACACAACTCCTCTGGGCTTTTGCAAGTGTGGGTTAAGCTTAAAAGATACAGGTCAGCAACAAACAAAGAGTGATTTGAGTATTTGTGTGAGTTTGAGCTAACATTTCATGGGAGACCCGTTTTATGAGGGCTACAAGGTGCATTTCCAAGGCATCAGTTCAACAGCTGTATGTTTTCCTTTAATTTCTGAAAGGGTTTTCAACACAATAGTTCTGTGATTTCTTGAAATTTTTTAGTTAGGACTGAGCCTAGAGCTGGGAGTCTCATAACCATAACTCAGAAACTGGATTTGGAGCTGAAAAATAATTCAAGACGAAAAAAATTTTTTTTTTGAATTGGCTATACTTGGTGATAACTCTTGACTTATTCTTCTGTGCTGCTGCAATAAGCTATATTCTGGGGACCTGTTTTTGTGACTAAAAAGATAAGTCTCTTGTTGAGAAGAAAATTGCCTCTCTGACATAAATCTTTGGAATAGGAGTTTACAGAAAAGTGGTAAATATATAAAAAGAAAAAAAAAAAAAAGATCAAATATCCCAAGCAAAACAAGCACAAGAGAAGATGAGGAAAGATTTGCATTGCATCAACCAGAAAAATTATATAATAATAATAACAGACCTCATTTCTGACTGCTATTTTGGGTTTTATCTAGACTTTGCAATGCATAGTTTCCCAAATTTTTTGCCAGCAGAAAGTCCCCAGGTTAGCACCTCTCCACACCGTGAACAGAGCTAAGAATGAATTAGAAAAATCTAAAATCCCAGAGTTTTTTCTCTTCCTTTTCTAATTCCTGACTATATTTAAGGAATCCTATATAAATACCTGTGGATTAAAGTGATCTAATTATAAGACTTGAGATCCTCGAAATGTCAGCTGTAGACTGTAGTGCTATATAACAGCATTTAATGAGCCACGTAAATGACAACACCCACAAAGTATAAAAGAAGCCACTGGCAGGAGGTTTTAGGCCTCGATTTGTAGAATTACCTAACAAAAGTACCTGCCCACCAGCAGCAAATATCCCAGGATTCTGCTTTTCCCTCTCCTGAGGCACTGAGGTACCAACAACAGGTACCTCAGTTAGATAATTTCTCCCCAAAGTTTAACTGGTGTGACTAACAGCCCAAAAGCACTTCAATTTCTGACCTACTCCAAACAGATTCACTGCACTGAGTCTCACCCTACCTGACTGCTGTGTTTAAAATGCCTCAGGGTGTATTTTGCTTCCAATAAAGCACATTAGACCTGCTTAGCTAAGAAATAGAGCTGCTAATCCTGGCAACGCTGCTGATTGTGCACGGCCTGTGCACACTTCATACATGGTCAATTAAATTTACAAACCATTTCAGAATTACCTCCAGCCAGCAACAAAAACGAGCCTGGCAACATCTGGATGGCTGAACTTGATGCCTGATAAATCCATCCTTTCTGCTTTCTTTCCAGCTCGTTTGGAGGGTGCGACGCATATTTCAGAAGAGAGGAGTTCACTTATCACGTTTTATGTGCTTGAAAATTGGAAGGTCCTTGCAGTTGTAGTGGTGCTGATTTTTTTTTAATGATGTCATCGCAGATGATGCTTAAAATAAGCAAATCTTCTGCATTACTCTCATTACTGGTCTTTCTTTACTAGGAATTAAAATAGAGAAATACCAGACTGGTCCAAGTAAACAAAACAAAAAATATACAAAAAAAACCTCAAAAAAACAAACAAAAAAGGAAAAAAATTAAAACAATAAAAAAACCCCAAACCTCACAGAAAGTGAGGACCGTGTTTGTGGTTGGCTGCTAAATCAAGCCATGAATTTTAAATCTATCTACAATCTACTGACTTCTGCGATTTTTTCCCTGTCTCACCATTTAATAAAGAATGGACAGAGAATAGAGAAAAGTTAAGAGTGTGCTGAGAACTGCTCTTTCATTCTGGTGTAGTTTTCAGATCTGACACAAGCTGTTGCTCTAAATGTGTATAAATCCTTGTAACAGCCTTGTGCTATGATAAATTTGGGGTAACATCTGTTGATTTGACTCCTGGAAACTTTTTCTTCAAGTTATTTTAATTCAGTGAAACTTTTCTCAGGAAGCAAGTGAGGGAGGAAATGGACTGGTAAATATTTTAAAGGTTTTGGAGGATGGGCTTTGAAGAGAGAAGCTGTGGGTGCTCCATCCCTGGCAGTGCCCAAGGCCAGGCTGGACGGGGCTTGGAGCAACCTGGGATAGTGGAAGGTGTCCCTGCCCATGGCAAGGGGTGGCACTGGACGAGCTTTAAAGTCCCTTCAAACCCAAATCATTCTAGGATTCTATCATTGTACTTCTACAACACTTGTTTAGCTCAGAACACAAAGAAAACCCATGACAACCATTCCTCACTGTGGCCAGGTTGAGCAAATCCCCCCACCCCCGCCACATTCCCACAGAATAGAGCAGAGCATTCAATGGCAGAGGAACAGACAGAGTCATTGCAGTTGGATTTAATGGTGGCATTTCCAAATGTAAAGGCTGCAGGGTGAGGAATTAAGAAATATTCTTCTGGAAGAAGGTTTTGTGTGTTTGCCTAAATATGTGTAACAGCAGTGTGCTCTCTAATGTAATGCAAGTGAGCAGCAAGGAAACCTCCTAAGGGTGTGTAATGCCTACCAATGTGGGTAAAAGCAAGAAATGTGACTTATAAAGTAGATACTGTCTGCACAAAGAACTGATGAGGTCCTTTGGTGGTATTTTTCCAGTTATTGAACCATCAGGTGTGACTGTATAACACGAAATATGGAAGTCCAACAAATGTCATACTAAGTACTTTTCAAAGATGTAATTGATCATCAAATTCCAATAACAGTTTAGGTACTTAGTTATATTGAGATTAATATACAGCTTGCTGCAGCAAGAACCTCTTTGGTTGCTGACCTTGGCTGGTAGTAAAATCCAATCGATATTTAGACCAAGCAAGACTTCCAGAGAGGATACATTGAAGACATTAGTTTTCTAAAAAAATACTGTCATCAGCTAGAAAATCTAATCCTCTGTGAGGAATATGGTGGAACAGAATTGAGTAGCAAGCCAAAAAAATGTGGCTACTCTCCTGAACACAAGCAGGGTTTACTCCCTGTTTTTCCTGGTTTCCCTCTTCTGGCTTCCTGATTTTCTTCCCTCACATGGAGAAAACATTCAGCTCCTGTGTAAAGGCAGGAGTTTGCTTTGCAAACCTGGCTAGAGGACACTGAATCAGCAATCTGATATTGCAGATATGTCCAGTCAAGAATAACCAGCACGTCTTAAAATACGAGTTGCCAGGTGCTCCCTACAGGCAAACATTTCATGGGCCAGGAATTATTCCTGGGAATACTCTGTGGGAAAAATAAGAGATTCACAAATTCTCTACTATTTCTTACCCAAATTTCTCAATGACAGGTCCGCTGGCAACGTAAGGTAAATGCAATGAAGTAATACTTATTGCTTAATTGGAATAGTGTTTTTATCAGACATCTTATACCTCTATATATTTCAGCTATATCTACATAAAAATATATTGCTAAAATATATAACGTTTTGCTAAGTTTTATTTAATTAGTCTTTCTAAAGTCTTTGGGATCTTAGAGCTAATTACCCCAAGCGCATGCTAGGCTGGAGGAAGATTAAATTTCCAAAAGACTTCAATCTAATCTGATCTTGTGCAGATTTTATGTAGATTATTATGCCTGGCATGCAAAGCCATGTCAGCAAAATACCTGTGATATCCTTTTCCAAGCACGTGATGGAGGTCATATGGAAAAAAACCACTGTCCTAAATGATTTCTTCAACAAGATTGCTTTCCACCAATACGATAAAGAAAGCTATTTTTAAAAAATTACTTTATATTTCATATATGCATACATATATATATATCTATTAGGGTTTGTTTGACTGTAGGGTTCCCATGAATATAATGATTTATTAAGTCTTGTCCAATGTCTTGACAGAAAAATCAATCCTTGGGAAGCTGTTTGGAATTTTGAAAGCCATTTATAAAATCATAATAATTTTATCATACTTAGTCCTTTCCCCACCCTCACCTTGCCTGTACCACAGTTGTTAAAACCAATTGCAAGGTGTTTGGGGTTTTTTTGTCTATAACCCAGCTGGGATTTGGTGCTGGATGTGCAGCTTCACCACTCACCCACCAAGCAAGGCTTAGTCAAGTAACACCACCTCCCCATGCCAAACAGAGCAGAACCTCCCACAGGCAAGGAATCCTCAAATTAAATTCTTCAGTTGTGAAATTGTATCTTTTTATGTGATTTTCTGCCAAAACCTGGACTGACAGCACTGAGAGCATCCCAATTTCTCCAGGCTGCCTCGAGGAAGGGGAGGAAGGGGCAGTTCGAGAGACACACATAAGGTTATGAACACAGATAAAGAGGTTCTTTTGAGAGCAGCTCGTTCTGCTCTCCTGGCATTGCTTAGCTCAGGTTTGTAGGACAAACACAACGACTGCATTTCCTCCCTTCCATGGACTGTCAGTGGGTGAGGTTTATTTTCACATCCAGCTGCCTTCTGACACGTGGCAAGGACTTTAAGGAGCTGCTCCTGTAAAAGGCTGTGTGTGCTGCATTCCCACAGGGAAGATACCGAAGGGGGCCTTCTGCCAGTCCTGTCCTCCACTGCCCTCACAAACCTCCATGTGGCACCTCCCTGTTGGCCAAGGTGGTATCAAGAAAAAGAAGGAAAATGTGAAAGGAGCTCACAGAGAACTGTAATTTTGTTTTTCTTTGGACGCATGAATCTAAAAATATATATATTTTTTTTTAATAAATAATCACCTAATGCATCTGGCCAGAAAAATGGATGAAACACCACCACTTGCACACCTTTCCTTAATGGAATGCACATTTCTCTGCACTGCTGGGCAGTGAAAGGTCTGACCCATATTCGACACACACCGGAGTGAAAGTGAGTCAAAATAAGTGCAGCAAACACAGCTGCTAAATCGCCCCCTTTTTCCATCCCATTCCCTTCAGAGGAGAGCATCAATTATGGGTAAGTGCAAGATTAGTCCAAGAAGAGCAGCGGCGGGTTGGAGGCTGGAGGCGTTCCGTGCTTTGGAGGACACGGGGATTGTGCTCAGCACGGATCTGCAAGGCTCCCCCTCTTAAATCAAACCCTGCTCCACTGCACCATCTTAATTGTTCCAGGTGTTGTAGTCAGTAAACATTTGCTCAGGATTTTATGTGCGTACTATACTTGAAGATTTGTTTTCTATTCGAAATACTTGAATTTCCTTCTGTCTTTGTAACTGGAAGAAAAATTAACTCTGATAAAGCTACTTGGGGTGGCAAGTTGTTTGTTAACCTGCTTGTTTAGCTATGCTGGTAGGAGTATATTTTTTCTATATGATTGGATTTTGTGATATTCTCACACCAGCGATAGCTCCCTGCTAGCAAATAAAACCAGAAAGGCACACAAAGAGTCAAGTAGAGCTGCAGAGACAGCACTGCAAGGTTCTGGTTATCTAAAAAAAAAAAAAAAGGTAAGTGCTGGATGGCAAATGAGAAGAATATGAGAAGAATACTAGTAAATTAAAAAATTCTTTACGTAGATCATTCCTGAGCTATGCTTTTTTACATTGCAGTACAGATGTGAAATAAAATGGAGTCTAACGGCAAGGATAGTACCAGTAATTCCTCTGCAGAAAATGCACAGAAAGTTAATCTCTATTCTGCCATAGAGCTTGTGTTCAATCGGAATTTTTAGTTTGATTTTCATTGATTGTGTAACAAATAGAACGGCAATAGCCAACACAGGCAGATGGTCAGCTATGTCCAACATAGCTGCTGTGGTTTGTCCAAAATGTTCATTTTTCTTTTGATCAGTTCGTCTCTCCCCTCCACAAAGAGCCAGGAAAAGGGGAGACACCACCAGCTCATTCCCAGAACAATTTTTTTCACCTTCAAAGGTTCAAAGAAGATACAAATGAAAAATAAAAGAGTCCTATCCAAAATTGGACCGAATTTGGGAATTTTTTCTGACACACGTTTGTGTGGTCCAACCACAACCCAGCACTGCCATGTCCCCCACTAAACAATGTCCCCAGGTGCCACATCTACATGTTTTTTGAACACTTCCAGGGATGGTGACTCCACCCCTTCCTTGGGCAGCTTGATCCAGTGCTTGACAACCCTTTCAGTGAAAAAAATTTCCCTCATATCCAATCTAAACCTCCCGTGGTGCAACTTGAGGCCATTTCCCCTTGTCCTATCCCTTGTTCCCTGGGAGCAGAGCCCGACCCCCACCTGGTTGCACTCTCCTGTCAGGGAGTCAGACACAGCAAGAAGGTCCCCACCATTTGTCACACACCTTGTCTGGCAGGCCCCAGCCCCAAACCCCACGCACAGCTGAGCAGCAGGGACGTGAGGAGGAAGGACAAATCCCCCTGGAGCTTTGGGGTGAAACCCTGGCAGAACTCCTCCTTGCTGTCCACGCAGCGCGGCGCTGATGGCATCTCTCAGCCCATTCCCGCTCCAGAGCGGGGAAGGCTCACACTTGCAGCTTCTGAGTCCCTCGCAGCTCTCCAGGCATGGATGTTTGGGGTTTTACAGCTCCATCCCTCTCCAGGTGGGAAGTCCCACTGCCTCAGGGGTGCCCTCTGCGGCTGAGCCGTCTGCCAGCCCCTCCAGCGTGGGTTTGCATCAGGCCACCCCTGCCTGGCCTTGTGGGGAGCAGGAGTCATAAACCCCCAGCAGCTCAGTGACTGTAATGACTCCTCCGAAGCTTTTTATAGGCGATCAGCTCCTGGAAAGGTCTGCTGGTAATTTGTGGAGAGGGTACATTACCGTTATCCTTGAGGAATTCCTGCTTCCTTTTTATACACCTTTTTTCTCTTGGGGGGGACTGGGAAATGAACGGGAGGTGTTAGTCAGGAGCCTCTCGCTGAGCACAGGCTGCATTTATTTCTCTGCAGACACAAGAGAGAGCTGCAGCCTGCTGATTCAGGGCTGGATATCTCCCTCCACCCCTCTGCGGTTCAGAGGGTGGCAAAGGGGAAGGAAAGGGAATTGAAATTTCCTGGAAATGGTATAAAAGGAAGGGACGAGATTCTAAATAGCATAAACCAGCAAAGAGCTTTAATGGTCAGGTATCATCACAAACCCCTCTGAACCAAGCAGGGGAGAAAATGTAGAAGGTTACTTGGTTTGTGAGCAGCCCACATCAGCAAAATGCTCCTGGTGACACCTGGGAGGAAGACTGGGTGAAGCAAGTGATTTCTCCATAAAAAGCAAGCTGCAGTCCTAGATTTGGGACAGTTCTTCCCATGAAACTCAGCCCAAATTGACAAAGATTGTGTAATTTACCCGGTAATGATAAAGCTCAAGTAAGTGTCCCCAGTGCAGTTTTTCTGGGCTGTGGCTGCCATGCCACTGCTTTTCCAGCAAATGCTTTCCACTGCAGGCAGCATTGCTACCAACAAAACAATCTTCCAGAGATCATAAAATGTTAAGGAGTTCATTTGTTTAAAGCATTATGAAATAGTTCCCTTGCAGATCTCACTCTTTAATTTCCTGCACCGGGGCTGAGGTGTGGGACACCAATACTGAGAGATCAGATTAACACCTCTGACGCTCAGGCTTTTCCAGCTGCAAAACACATCATCACTGTTGCAATATGAGCTCTGGGGTCTGGACCTGTTGCTCCCAGGGGACTTGAACAAACTAACATAAAGCAAAAATTACAAGCAATTCGTTCTAACAAGGAAACCGAGCTTCCTGTGTTGTTAATTTGCCTTTTGGGAGGAAAAAATTAAAGAAGGAGATGACTTTTTCTTCTTTATCTTCTCAATAAATCCACTTACTTTCTTCAACTCAAGGTTTCCTACAAATCTTATAAGAGCAACAAAAATGTGTGAATGTAGTGGTTAAAATTAATCACAAGTTGGAGACTGCCTTGCTGTGATTTGACAACCAGGGTCTAAGGCCCAGTAAAAGCAATTTCCGTCATTATCAAGCAAAGAATTTTTGGCACATTATTTGATATGTTACACACAGAGTGGTGCTGTGTAAATAGGCTTTTATTTAGGGTGAAACAACAGAGAGACATGAGGAGTGGGGGGGAAGACTGGCAGGGCAGATATTCCCCATGTCCCAACAGCACCTTCCAGTTCTCAGAGCTGGGGTGCCTAAAGGGGCTCCAGGAGAGCTGGAGAGGGACAGGACAAGGGGGAATGGCTTCCCACTGCCAGAGGGCAGGGTTAGATGGGATATTGGGAAGGAATTGTTCCCTGTGAGGGGGCTGAGGCCCTGGCACAGGGGGCCCAGAGAAGCTGTGGCTGCTCCTGGATCCCTGGCAGTGCCCAAGGCCAGGCTGGATGGAGCTTGAAGCAACCTGGGACAGTGGAAGGTGTCCCTGCCCATGGAAGGGGGAGGACTAGATAAGCTCTAAAAGTCTCTTCCGATGCAAACTATTCTATGATTCTGTGCCTTAAAGACCTTTTTTGGTAAATGCAGTGTCATTTCATGAGAGTCCCTCCCAACACACACAGGATGGTGGAGCAACAATCCCCTGCCTTGCCAAAACCTTGTGCTCCCTGAGAATTATGGCCATGTCCTCTTCGTGTTCACATCAGCCTTAAAAACAGTGACTTCAGACGCTTCGTTGCATAAATGTTGAATTTTTTGAAATGTGATTGATGTGAAAATATTCCTGTTTTGCTCCCTTAAAAAGGCCTGGGCAGTCCAGCCACTCCCCAGGATGAGCAGAGGGAACTGAGTGGGACAGAGGTATTTAAAGCTGCCAGGGGAAGAGTAAGGGACGTTGTCCCAAATCAAGGGGAGGAAATGCCCAAGAAGAGCTTGTGAAATGGCAATTGGATTTATTCAGTGAACTGGAACTAAGACTTTTTGTAAAGGGTTTCAGTTAATCTTGTGTGAAAAGCTCCGCGTTTCATTATAAATGGCTTCTGGAACGAGTTACAAGCAAAAAGTGCTTTACACCAGTGCAATTCCATGAGAGCAACACTAATGGCCTTGGAACACCCACAGCCCAGAGCCAGAGATGCACCTACAGAAAGCCAGCAAGAGGAGGAAAGGGACCCTAAAACACAGCACCAAATCCCCTTCCTTCATCCCCATCCTTCCAAAATCCTAGAGCAGAAGATTGTCCATGGACAGAGTCAAAAATGTTCACTCCCTGCCAGAATAGCAACTTCTATTTCTAATGAAACAGCAATGAAAAATAAAACTGGGAAATATACAAAAATGTGTCTCAACATCAATGTGTTGATACTGTCCCATCAATTGGGGTTTTTTTGTTAAAACCACTGGTGTTCTCTCAATATTATTTTCTCTACGAACCCTCCATGAAGGAACAACATGTAGAGAGATATTTGGTGTGGGGACTTTCTTTGCTTTACTTCATTTTTGTCAGTGCTGCAGCTTCATTCTCATAAAATCAAGTTAATTGATGGTTCCAAGTCGAGTTTTGTGCCAAAACTAATTCCACTGCATTAAAGCATGGTCCAAAGAAATGCCCTTCCAGCTGGGCTGTCCCTCCTCATCATCAATACCTTTTTTTTTCATTATGACCTTTTGGGGAGTCCATGCACTAGTAAAGACTTAGATCCAACACTCACTGAAAATGTTAGGAGCTGATTTCCCCTTTTTCTCCCAGAAAGAGGAAAGCCAGTCATGACTACCTGCTACTCCATGTTATTTTTACAGGACAGCAATTAGTCTCTGTAATGAGAAAGAAAAATGCCGTTAATTCAACCAATGTATTACATATTAATTACCAAAATTATTGAAATAAACTTTTTAAATAATATCAAGGAAGTAATTAAAAAAGTTGCTGTGCACATAACACTTTCAGATCCAGAATGAGAAATGTGTGTGACTACTAGGGGCCAAAACATGGCACATTTAATTTAAACCCTGGCAGCAAGGGGCAGGTTCCATTGCAGCTGTAATAAATTACATACAAGTGCTACAGAACAATAACAAAAACTGTGAGCCATCCATTTCAGTACCATTTACAAGAAATCAATATCAATACTTAATGCAATACTGGTGAAAAATGAGCAAAGATACAGAAAGCATAATAAACCAGTAATGAAAGACCTTGCAGTGTTTCACTTTGGAAGAAAAAACTAACTGTCTATATTTTCATGTAGAGGGATATTTCACTGAGGCAATGTGCTGGAGGTATGAGTGTTTTGCAGATCTAAGTTTAAAATAACCTCTTTATTAAATTTTAAAAAAAGTTCTTTAAACTGTGGATTACTAGCTTAGTAAAGCTCATACATATGGAAGGAGGCATTTCGTCTTCCCATGGTCCTGAATATATTTCATGGGATTGCCTCAGATCAAACATCATTCCTTCACACACCTCTCTGAAGGCACAGGCAAGGCCACTTTCTTCTCACAAATGTAGATGTTCCATTTTGGAGGTGCTGGGTTTAAACCTTCTACCACCAGTGAACTAAGCAGGATATTTCATCAAGTAGCCCCATTTCCTCTGCTGGCTTCAGTCTCCTCTGAGAAAAAGTGTGTTAGAATACCTTTCAGAAAGGATCTATTGCCAGGTGGAACGTGGGACAAAATAATCCTGGAAATAACAAGTGTGAAGTCCCTGTCGGGCGAGGCGGCCAAACGTGAGTGAATTGCCATTTGTCACCACAGGTACCATCCTCATCCACACAATCACCCTCAGCCCTTTGCTCTCCATCAAGCTAAAAGGCCTTTCAGGAAAGGCTCAGCTCTCCCAGGTTTTCCTTCAGCTCTCCCGGATTTTCCTTCAGCTCCCCGTATGCCTCAGAGGACAGCAAGAATTAAAAAGTTAGGAGAATTATTGGAATGCTAGATGAATTCTAATAGTAAATATAAATATTACATGCTTAAAAATAACAATAAAAGTAGTAAGAAATGAATTGCAGTGAACCTACAGGTGGGTAGATCGTGGATAAATAGACAGACAGATAAAAACTCCTTTTGCCATCGCTTTTTTATCCTGCCATACTTCCTCTGTATTCCCCTGGGGTTACTCCATTGTCTGCCACAGCAGACTACCAAAAAGCAAAGGACATCTAAACATTTTTTTGGCCAGCAAAATCTGTCCTTTAGTATGATCAAAGTGAAATGAACAATTTACTTCCAAACTGACTCATAAGCCTTTTGGAACAGATGGACTTTGAAAGGATCCTGCAATACAGCATTCAGGCTTTAGCACCTAATAACAAATACGCTGATATTAACTAAAAGAAACAAATTTCTACAATTTAGTACCTCAAACCAAAGTCCTGCTGCACCACTGCCCTATCCAGTAGAGAACTCCACTAATTATATGTGCAGGGAAAAAAAACCCTTACTAATAAAACAAAGAGAAAATTAATGATATTCAGACAATGATGTCTCAACAATTAATTGTTTGCTTCAACTGCTGTGCTCGTACTTGTGCAAATATAAAATGTTTTTCACTGGAGTATGTCAAGGATTTGCATGTGAACATTTTCAAAACTTGAAGCTTGATCTTCCAGCTTCTCTCTCGTGAGCACAACCACAAAAAGCCTGGATTGAGGCTGAGTTCATCCTTCATTCACACTAAAACAGTCTTGCATGAGCTATCAGGTCATCTTATGCAAAGAATACAATTTCACATGGGATTTTCACCAGAGTGAAACCACAGAAATTCATTGGACCAAGCAGAAATATTTAACAGCCTTCAGACATGTTGAAGCCTTTCACAGAAAAATAGGAAGATGAGAAACTCTATGTGTTCAGTGAAATAATAAACAAGTTTAACTGCAGAAATTAAGGCTTAGGGATCTGGTGAAATGTTCTGGTAGAAACTGAGGGAGATCTGGAGTCCTGTTCAGTCAAAAGAGGTGCCTTGGATGGTTTGCCAGGAGTGCACCCAGCTGGGACCATCAGTAATCCTCCTGCTGGGCTTGCACGCTGGCATTCGGTGAGAGGTAAGGGTGTCTTGCAGCTCCTCCAGCTGCCACCCAGCATCAGATGCTGAGGGAAATGTGGCAATGCTGAGGATGCTGCTTGGGCCACCTCTCTCACTTGTTCTTTGGCTCAGACAACTGGCAGAGCTATTCCTGGCTGTTCTGATATGAACAAAAATAATCCCACTCATGATGTGGCAGTGAGAGCTCGTTCCCAAAAACCACATGTGAGGCTTTGCCATTTACTGCACAGCGCACAGGATTTCATTTTCTTACCTGGACAGGATTTTGTATTTCCCCACATAAGTGTGATTTCAAAGTAGAGTTTAGTTTATTTCTGCTTTGCTTTGGGGTTTTTTTTCTACTAGGAAGTGTGAACTTGTCTTCCAACACCACAGAACAGCTCAAGGAAGAATTAATCAAGTGTCAGTACCTGAAAAGGGTGAGTGAGCTGCCCTTTTGGACTCAGACAGCATTTTGGGGTTTGTTCATATAGTTCCACAGTCCCAGTTTAAAAGTGGCACCTGACTCGATGAGATGGAGAATGAGGTCACTCAGGAGGGGACTTTTTGTACTTGTTCATCCATCACAGCACAGCAGGGCCGTGGCCAGTGTTTATCCAGAATAGCAGTTGGGAATGGAGAGCAGAAGGGCTGTGGGCTGCTTTTGGATGCCACACCTGCCAGCCAGGTGGTTCAAGAAACCCGATTTTGCCCCAAGGACCACGGCTCCAAGAGGAGGGAACTTCCTGGATCAGTTCCTACTTTTGCCAGCTCCTCTAGTAACAGCTATACGTCATTCTTTCCCCAAAATTTCCCAGATAAAGGGTACAAGAAACCCATTTATGGGCACAAGATAAGAGTGCCATCTACTACACAAGATTTTGCTTCAGAGGCTTGTGTTGAGCAGCACCCCTTGAGCAGTTACCACAGAAGGACCATGGTACTGACAGATGGCATCCAGCACTCCTCAGATGGTAGCAGGGTTCTGTCCACAACACTCACAGCTGTGTAAAAGTCAGTGGGAGTCTGGATTATGTGCAAAATTAACAATCATTGGGGAATGCAAATATTCTAAACACTACTTGCACTAATCAGCTTTTGAACATATCCCTCTCCGGGAGGAAATCAATTTTTTTTGCAAGTAATACAAGGGATTCCTATTACATGTTATGAGTTAAGTCTAACTGATTAATCCCTTAAGTAAAATTCCTTTCTTTAAATTAATTCAATGCTTTCTGCTGCCATTCAGTGGCTTGCCTGAGGACATCACATTTATTTGCTCACTCCTACCTGCCTAGGCACACCCACTCAGTGCTGTAACGCCCTTGTTAGTTAAAAGCATGATCCCTTGTTATAATTACAAGAAATGTATTGAGGCAAACGTGCTGTCTCACTCTTTAGATCTGTTTTTCATCACCGAGTCCAAGATGGTGATTTAAATATGACTCTAGGTGAGCATCACCAGAACGAGCTGAATCCCACTGAAGCTAATGATTTCAAGAGCCTTCGAGTTTAGACCTTAATGAAATGACATTTTTTCCCCCTTGAATCGTCTTGTGATTCTCGACTTTTACTGCAAAGAAGAGGCTTTGGGGAAAGGCGAAGTTCCATACCCAGTAGATGGTGCTGTAATCAAATCCTAAAACCTGTTACACCAGAGCCACCCTGCTACAGCGTCACGGCAAATTTCTGCAATTAATAAAGAAAGCGTGTTTATTTTAGACACGTGTCGTTGAGTTTAAAACGCACTTATTAATCTGGAGCAGTAATTGTCCAGGCAGTCTGCTGAAACCATCCCTGGAAATGTGTGGTGTGGATTTTTCCTGTCTCGCAGAAAAGGCGCTGGGGATGTTTCCTCGCGTCACTCGGGCTCTGCTCCAGGGCTGTGGGATCATTTGGCTGCAGCACACGGAGGGCACATCTCTCATTTTGGGGAAGCAAAGCAAAATCCCTCCATCTGCACTTTCTTGTGCCTTCCAGCCCGGGGTCAGATTTCACAGGAGCAGAAATGTGATCGGCTGATAAGACAGGAAAGGAATATCATTTCCCAAGTGAATAAATTATAAGTATTTTGTTCTAAAAAAAAAAAATCTTTGGATTTCTTTCAAACTCTTTGACTGTGTTGCTACAGTCCTCCACCACCTGCACTTGCATATCTGATCCTCAAATTCCCCTATTTTGTAACTGGAACTGAATACAATGGCTGTGTCCTGAAATCAGCCTTTACTTTTCTCCTCTACAATCTTCATTAAAGCTCGCTGCTGTTGATAACCTTTGATCTCCTCTCCATTTCTGCTTAACTTTTGAATGGTGCACACCTATCTGATATTGCCAGTTCTCCCAGGGAGGGAAGGCATCCTCTTTGTAGGCATGCCTAGGAGAATAATCTCTCACAAGGAGCTGGAGAAAATTCAGCGCTGGGGAGACAGGTCCCTTGATCACACAGACAGTGACACTGCAGAGAGCCAGGCACCAGAGGGGACTGCAGAAAACCATGATGGCAGTTGCTGGGCCTATTTGAGAATTTAGTTCAATGTATAGATTTTTTAGTTTGACCTTAAAGTCAGTTTGGACAGATGTCCTTTCTAATGGCAGCAGCACCTATGCACAACTTTCCTGGACAAGAGCTTGGTTTTAGACAACATTCCAAGCACAGAAGCAGATTTTCATATGATAAAATACCAAATAGGCTCTTTTATTATTTGTTGCCCCTCTGAACCATCTGGAAGTCATGGGCAGGAAAAGCTGCAGAAGCACTGTTCATCCCTGGGATCAGCTCTGGAACTCTGCACCCCACAGAAGTCAAAGCACTCCTAAACAGAGTCCTCACTCACTCCAGAGGCAAATTCAATAAAACACTTGGCTAAGCAATAGGCTCATGGATGTTATGTGCTTTCATATGTGGACAGCTGAAGTCTAAGAAACCTGAATCAAAACAAAACAAAAAAATTCCTATAAATCATGTTTCCTGTAGTTTTCACTTATGCAGAGGTTTGCAGCAAAGATTCCTTGGGCTACAGAATTTCATTTAACACTCAGCATGGTTTTTAAATAAGAAATACAGCAGGAGGAATTTATATACTTCTTAGAGCATGGAAGTCCCTTCCCAGAATTATTAATGTGACAATACCCATACACTCAGGGCCACGTTCCAGCCTTGAGCACACACGTGTGTCTGCACTGAAGTTAGCAAAAGCTCCACAAATACATCCAAGGAAAGACTTTCCCCCTGTCATAAATTTTTCAGAAAATGTAATTATTATGTATGATAATTTTAGCTAATGAATACATTTGTATGACTCATTCATTATGTATCAGTCATTTATAAGGTATTCACAGCATGTTTTATTAATTATTATTAAAACCTTGTATTTATTTTAATTCATATTTCATCAGGGTTACCTCTTTGAAATGCTACAGACTTTCTTTTGAACTAATCTCAGGCTTGATTTCTGCTTCTGTGAGGCTCCAGTCCTCATAGAAAACAAGAGGAGTATTTCCAAGTATTTCAGTGGTCTCTAGATCAGGCCAGTTGTACACAAAAGGATGTTGTGAGGCCATTGGCTGGTACCAGGTATACAAATAATTTGTAACATAAAAAGTAGGGGTGAAACTGCCCTCAGGAATCCCTGAGATTTTCCCTCTTCATGTCCATGGAAATGACCCACGCTGGTCCCTGGGGTGGGATGTGGGGCAGGAACCATCTCACTTCTGCTCTGCACTGGTCCAAGCCCTGGAGGAGGAAGATCCTTATCCAGGACTATGACTATTATTGGGTCACTGCCTCCTTTAATTGTTCTAATTTAATTGTTCTACACAAGGATCTGCTTCACCTCCCTGTTTTCTCTCATGTTTTTACTGCTGGTTATTTTGCTGCAACGTTCTGCTGCTGTAAGGAAAGTAAACACCGTTGCCTGTAAGATTTGCATTTTCCCTTGGGAGCTTTTATGGAATACAGCCATTGGAAAAAAAAAATAAATAAAAACACCTACTTTTAATAAATGCTTTGCTTCTTTACAAATACCACATGGATACAGTCTTACTCCTCCCCATCACCAAATTTGGACCAGACCAAGACAAAAATCTAAGAAATGAGGAAAGAGAAAACCCCATCTTTGGCACCAGGAGCCTCTGTCTTTGACCATATGCAGCATGAACAGTTTTCATATAGATCAGTAATATAAAATTACATATTGGGGGGGAAAAAGTAGACAGGACTTGCAAAAGGATGAAGCAAGGCTTTGGGAGTGCAACCCCAGACCTGGGGACATAACAAAAAGTTAAACCTCAGAAAGGGCAGAAATTAGACAGAAATCTAGAGGAGAAAAATTATTTTAATTTCCAGAGACTTCAAAAAAAACCCCACTATTGAGCTACTGCAAAAAAAGAGACACACAGAGACAGAATTTGGCCATCTGCAAAGCACACTGCAGGAACAGGCTGCCCTTTTAGCCATTGCCCCTACAAAAAGAAAGGATAAAAGATGCTGGACTGGTAGAAGTCCCAGAGCTGGAAAAGAACACAAGAAGCAACATAGATCAGATGGTTTTTCCTGATTTACTTGGTTTCTTCCAGACATGCCATTGCAGGGCTCACAGGGCCTGGCCCAGAGAGAGACCTTTAAAAATGGAGAGGTTTCCATCCGTTCCAGTAAACTTTCAGATAAATTCTTAAGGCCCACTTTCCATTTCAGTGGGTGGTGCTGCCTGTGCAGAACCACAGCTGTAATGGGGACAAGCTCCAGACAGTTGTCACCACCCACAAACAATTTGCAAAATACGCCTTGCAAAAAGACCAGCTCATTATTAAAGTTATTGTCCTTTCAACACCCTGATTTCCAACAAATGTTGAAATATGTTACAGATGTTCTTCATTTTTTACACTTAAGCAACTTCAAAGAAACCTAACTGATTTTGGAGGTAAAATGAGCAAGTGCATTTGCTCACCACATGAGCATGTTTATGTGCTGAAATTCAACTCAAGCTGAATTTTTACAGGTAAATTGCAAATTTTGGAGGAAAAGAGGTTTTCTGTTTGGAGCCCTAATACAGTTCTCTTAAGAGTGGCCCAACAGTATTGCTGTGCCTTCAACCCATTATTCCTGAGGTGCAGAAATGCCTGCTTCCAAATGTAGCAAAATGAAAAATTACAGAGCCTGTCTAACAAATCAAAAATAAATGAAGTAACAACATAAAGGTAAATTTACTGTTATTTATAATTTACCATTTTTACCTTGTTTTCAATTGTCTCTTAGTCCTCTTCATTCGAGGAGCCCATTACATTTTATTATGCTAAACCCTATCTTCTGTCACATAAATTACAGTTAAAGATCTTAATATTAAAGCCTCTTAGCTCCCAGACCATATTTCAGGCTTTGTTCAAACCAGACATTAATGCTGAAATTGAACACAGATCACTTTGTCATCATTACCTATGATCTCAAAAGTATAATACAATCTTTGCTATATGTGGCACAAAAATGCTTCTTTGTGTAACACTGAATTATGGAGATATATTGATATTCTTAATATTTTGACAAAACAATAAAAATAAATATGTTAGCTCTTTAGCAGATACCAGCATACCAGCCCAGCTATTATAACAATAGTTACTGAGGTAAAGGTTTATTTATTCCAGGTGAAATAGGAAATTAATCATATAGTTATTTTAATCCTAATTTTTCCCTGGCATAATTCAGCCTTCCTGCTGGCTGATACAGGAACTCTCTTGCCAATGTTCATCATCATCTGCTTGGGTCCACAATATCCACCTTTGTTACAGGAACAATATTCTCTTTTCAGTGGTCGTGGCTCCAGCAAGGAGAAACACCGGTGCAGACTGTCTTTCATCTTATTATGTGCTTTTTACTTCTGCCCTGGAATTACCCTAAAAGATGTGTCCACGAGCCTGGGCAGGGCTCCGGGCTGTGCACAGGGATGGAGGAGGGAGCACAGCCCCAGTTCACTCCTGGTTTGTGCCTGGAACCTGTGCTATTTATTATTATTATTATTATTATTATTGTTATTGTTATTATTATTATTGTTGTTGTTGTTATTATTATTATTGTTATTAATTTCATACAAGCAGAGCCCCATGTTTGGTGCTTACCCACCACTCTCAGACCTTTACAGACTCGTGCATCCTGGCCCAAATTCTGTTTCTAGCTATTATCACCTCCTTCAGGAGAAACCCAACTGAATTTGCATGGGCCTGAGGGCAAAATACTGCATTTTGCAAGAGTTAGTTCTACTCCCAGCATAGTCATGGGCTTATCTTCTGCAGGGTATTTTTACAAGGCCTACCCTGCATAACACGAGAAGCCTTGGATGATTTCTTCTTGCCCTGGACAATTAAAACTCCCCTGCTCTTTGCAGCACCCTGGCCAGGATCTCCCCCCACCCTGCCACTGCAGCAGAGAGAGAGGCAGCCCTCAAAAAGCTCCTCCCAAGAGACAATTTCATCTCTGCCTTTTCTTCATCTTTCGGACTGCCCACAGCCTGCCCCATTTATCCAGTTACTCCTGATGAGTGACTCTCAGAGGGCCGGGAAACCACGAGGTTTTTTTTTTCCCTGCTGCCTGGTTGGGTTTGAGAAAGAAGAGATGCTTCTCATCCATGACTGCTTTTGCCTGCTCACAAATTATACAAAAAGTGAGGATCTGTGTAGAAAAGGTCAGGCTGATATGTCTCTGTACAAATGTACAGAAAAGTTGAATTCACAGCTGCCCAAATGTAAGGAAACTGCCCCAAAAACTGCTCTGTGCAGGTGCTCTTTGGTACATACAGACTGGCTGATGAATATTTCTTCAATGGAATACATCCTGCAATGCTTCAAAATATCTCTGTCCACTTGTATTAGAGTTTGGGGTATTGCAACGTCTTTCATTATAAAGAGAGGGTTATTTTTTTAATATATACCTTTTCATTACATCTAGGAGTAAGGTCATGAGTTCTTCTCATGATGGAGGTATAAATATTACATTGTATGGCTGAAATAGTCTGCCTCCGTTCCTGGAGAATACCCTTGGGTAAAATAGTGTGTCAGGGCAGCTGATTGCCTGCTCATTTCAGTTTGCTTACTTTTTACAAATAAATTACTAGACAAATGAATAAAAAGAGAGCGTTAACTTCAGACAATCAGATTCATAATGCAGCCCCATTATGGCTTCCGAGCCTTTAAGCCTAAATTAGAGTTATTTCTGAAATTAGCTAATCGGGGTTGCGGCTCATTTCTTTCCTCCCGGAAAAGGAGGGGGAATCTTACAGAGACAGCAAGAACAGAGATGCAGGAGAAATGGGTTTTGCTCCCAGTTTTCCTGTGTGAAGCTGGACAAGCTACACATGCTCAAGTCAGAATTCCTCTCAGCTGCCCTGGGGTGTGGGGAGCGCTCCCGGGTGGCGTGGAAGGGAAGATGGGGTGTTACTGTGTCACCTGTACACACAAACTTCTGGACACCCACAGCTGGACACAGTCAAATCCCTTTTCTTCCTTCGTTATCTTTTCAATTTGTGTCCCCTTTTTGGCACGAGCAATGGTTACTCTCTGCATACAGCACCAAATGCCACCAAGTCATTTCAAGCATGAACCAAGCTGCAGAGACTCTGGAGTTTTGCATGTTTAAAATCTTTTCTCTTTCTCTCTTTCTAGTTTTCACATTCATTTTATTCTGGAGGTGCTACTTTCTGGTAGATTTTCAAGTATTCCCTTTTTTGATAGTTTTTACACCCTGTTATTATCCTGCAAGTGCTAAATGATAATGATTCATCTCTTCATTTCAGCAGATACACATTTGTTTGCAGAATGGTTATTAACCAGGAGCTGTTAATTATATAAGATAATTTTGTGTAAGTGTTGGCCTTGAAAAATAAACTGTCTCTCCGGGTTTTGCCCCACAAGCAAGTATTTGGACTTGATTTCTTTTTTTTTTTTTTAACTTTTGTTTTGTTACTTCTTCTTCACTAGTGAAGCAAGTGATTGATTCATTTGAGTGAATGAAAAATGCATCATAATTGCTGCAGTCTGTCCAGCCTGAATTATGTGCTGCTGGCACAGGCACAAGTAAATAATACCTCATCTGTTTACTGCTCTGCTCAACCCTGCCAGTGGAACCAGTGGCTGACAAAAGAGAGAGGAAATCCGCAGTTTGCAGGGAGTGGGAGCCAGGAGGTGGCAAACAGCAATTACGTGCCCAAAAAGGGAACTCAGGCAAATTTTGCCTGGCTGATAAAAGCAGAGTTTGCCTTCTCAGTCTGATTTAAAATTGTCCCTTTGGGAAGCCTCTGTGTGTGTGAGGGACAGAGGGTTATGCCTGCGTTGTGAGGAGTGAGGTGTCTCTTCCTGGTGGGATCCTTCAACCTGCAGTGCTCAAATGAGGAAAGGAGCAAAGCACAAGGGGAACTTCAGGCTTTGAGACGTCAGCTGTGAGATGTGGGACCTCTTTGGGAACCAGCCCCAGAATGGTCTCTTCCCCAAGGCTGGGGATCCTTGGTCTGTGATGCATGAACTGCTCCCATGCCTTGTGAGGAGGTTGTTTTTCTTTTGATTTAGTTTTTTAGCTTAAACAACGGTGATTCTAGGGTTTGTATGGATAAGACCACAAACCCGTACAGAACACCTTCACAGTTTCTATGAATATTTATGGCACAGCATCTCTTTGTGTCCCTTGGTCTTTTGGGTGGGTTGGTGCAGTCCTTCTTCCACAATTGCATCATCTTTTTACCATGAGTCTGAGCTTAAGAAAAGCTGGGGTTTATCACAGAATCACAGAAAGCTTAAGGGACCTTAAATCCCATCCAGTCCCACCCTCTGCCATGGGCAGGGACACCTTCCACTCTCCCAGGTTGCTCCCAAGTCCCAACCAACCTGGCCTTGGACACTTCCAGGCATCCAGGCACAGCCACAGTTCCTCTGGGCAACCTCTGCCACTGTCTCACCACCCTCATAGTCATGAATTTCTTAATATTTAATCTAAAGATACACCCTGTCATTTAAATAAGTGACATTTTCCATCTACAATTGATCTCTCAAAATCCTTCACCAAGTGGCCACTGTCCTTCATTCCCATCTGCAAGTGACTTCCCAGTGTCCTGTTGCTATTTATGCTTTAAAAAAAACAAGCTGATTAAAGGAACATAAATATATGTAATTGCAAACTCCTTCCTTTCCCATCTGTGTTTCCATTCCTGCCCCAGGTAGTCTCACTGGCAAAACCCCACGGCTGTGCATGGAAATAAAGGTTACATAAAACTCACAAAGCCATTTGCTGACAGCTAAAATCATAGACAGAAGGACCACAGAGCTCTAAAATAGGTACTTGACCTCAGTGGTGGCAACCCCCAAATTTCTGGCAGTGTCAGCAGGGTGGGCTCCAACACAGACGTCCAGAGCTCCGCATGGCTTTTCCCCTTTAAATCACATCAGCAGCAGATTTAAAGCTTGAGCTGAAACCCCCAGTAAGCAATGGGAGCTGGAAACCTGACTGACTCCAGCCTGCTCAGTGTGCTTCTGTGCTTTCACATCCATGCTACAAGGGAAAAAGCTTGCTCTCCTGTTTTTCTCTTGTATTTGAACGCTGATTTCTTTTTTAAATTCTCAGCTTTAAAATTCAGATCAAGTTTTTACGATTTTTGCCGCTGACCTTCAATTACACCTTTTCTTTTGCAGCTGTCAAATTAAAGTGATTTATATTCCCTAAAGTTAAAGCATATTCCTGACGATTGGGATAATTATCTCCCAGATAAGGGTCCATCATGTTTAAGACATTTTGTCACCAGGGCGGTGTAATGGCAGCCAGGAGTCACATGAGGACTCATCTCTTGGGGGTTACCTCGGTGGACACCCAGAGGAAGATGCCCTGGTGGGCCCTCAGCTCCCACACAGAGTCAGCAGTACCAACATATCTGCCTTTGACCTGCTTCAACACATAATCTTGCCAGTATAAACATAATTGTCACGATAATATTACTTAAAATTAGCCTTACGCTGACCTTTATTTTGCAAGGCAAACATGGCAGATGTCATTCCCATACCAGGCAGCTCTTCTGTTATTATGTATCTGTTACCCCTCAACTGAATTTTATTTGGCAATTAAATAAATACCTGCATAATTTCACAGGCTGAAGAATGTTGGCTTTTTTATTTTGCACTGCATAATTACATTCACAGAGAGAATATTTTAATGCCCCATGTTTTCATTGTAATTTCTTTTTTTCATATGAAAGGAAAATTTAATTTTACTTTGCAAATATAAATTAGATCCAGTAAAATGCAATGAACTGTAAAGTAGATGAAAGGTTCTTTTATATGGAAAATATTCTTTCTGTGAAAATTAATTGGTCCTTACTTTAAAACTTTTTCGCTGGCAAATATGTGTTCTTTGTGTATAAAGTGTTACCTGGCAGTAAAATTTATTACCACCTGAACTATTCCTCCCCATATTTCAGGACACTGAATATCATAAAGATTGTTCCCTTTTGCCGAGGTGAATGCTTGCTCAAAGCACAATCATTTCAATTTCAAAATGATGAAAGACAGTAAGTGGAAACGCACGAGAAGTTCCAAGAACTGTGGGGAAAAAAAATCACCTTTTGAACTGTTGAATCCTAGCAGCCACATAATAACCTATTTGCTGATTTCAAAGGTGAATTTTCACAGATAATACCATGTGGGACACAAATCTGATTTTCCAAGATACTGGGTATACATGAAGAAGGTCCCCAGGAGCTACATCCTTGAGTGGCACAAAGGGTTGCGGGCTGATTTCTTAGAAGCTAAAGGATTTTTAAGCCATGCAACTTCACCCCTTGAAGAACTTAGATTTTTCCACCTTAAACAATGAACTTTCTTGATGAATAGTTGCTGTTGTTTTGGGGTTTTTTTTCTTGTTGAGTTTTAAAACATACTGCTGGATTCACCAAAGTTGGTGGTTTCCTGCTCAGAAATGTTCCAGGTGGTGAAGGGCAAAGCAGTGGAAAACTTCTCCCTCTGTCCTTGTCACTGCCCAGGCAAATCCCCCCATCCCTCTGCCAACGCTTTTCCGTGTGAGCCATGCTTCCCTTCCTTGGTGCTCCTCTTGCTGCCTTAAATAAAGACAGGCACTCTCATTTTGGCTCAATTACTCCAAATAATTGCAGAAGGTGTGGAGTCCAATTGGGAGACCAGCACAGGGCTGTAAAAATGGTGCAGTGTAGCAGCCACTGCAGGAGGAATAAATCCGCTTTGGAGTGGGAATCCCCTCCGGGACATCTTCCAACGCTGCAGTCATTTTTTTCCCCCCCATAGCTGCGTTTTGGCCTCACTGCAGCTTATGTATCATGCTGGAAAGCAGTGAGATGTGAAGAAATGAAGTTCCTTGTGCTGCTTTTCTTTAAGGCACTGGCTGTTTGTACAGCGAGATTTGGTTTATAATTATGGCATGAAGGACTGAAGAGAAGGGAGGTGGCTATTTCACAGGTCTGGCCTTCCATCTGAAGATGGAGAAGAACTTCTTGGGAACAGTTTAGCTTCTTAACACAGAAAGCTGCCTTTAAAGTACAAATATTCTGATTATACATCATCTTGGCAACCATTTCACAATTACTACGAGAAGCCAGAGGTACAGGTGGGTAATCCACAGGACCTGGCAAACTTTGAAGAGATTTGAGGTTGAGGCTGACTGAGATTCATAGATAAACCCATCCTTGTGGCAAAACTCTTTCATTATGCTCAATAAAAAGATTGCTGTGCCACACAGATCATAGAAATGTAAAGTATTTTCATGGAAGAAAGGCCCAGGCTGAAGCTGGTATGAGTCATCTTTTGGGAATTTGAATCTACTGAATATCCTACGCTGGAGAGAGTGGATTTCTGTTCTCTGCTAAGTTGTTGCTACACGATGACCCTCTTGTGATATTTTTGTGGAGATTTCCTTTTTCCTGAGAACTCAGGTCAATGTCAAGATGATCCCAGAAGATGCAAAGCAAAAGTCAGGTAAGCATGTGCTGTGAAACATGTTTCTGGAAAATGAGTGTCACCATCTTTGTTTGCATCATCTTTGATTAGTAACCTCTCCAAATAATTGCTGCAAGGGTAATTATTGGTAATTGGAGTTATCCCAGTGTCAGACAGTTACCATCCTTATCACAAATAAGTCCCATTTTTAATGGACTGATCAGTGAAAAGTACAAACATTCAGTAGATGAGCAATACATGTTTTTATTGTTTTGGGTACATCTCTCTCCTCACTCTCTCTTTTGGTGTCCCAACTTCACCTTTCTCCTGGAGGCTGTTAGCCTTTCCACCATTTTTCCACAGAGTGGCATAGCTAAAAAAACCAAGAATAAATCTCTGCTTTTTCCAACAGAGATACTTCGGTGTGGATATTTTTCTGAATGGAAGATGGAAAAATGAAATCCCAGATCAGCAAAGGAGAGCGACTGCTGCAGTGTGTCCTTTTATCAGCAAATATCTCATGAACAACATCCAAGAAAGATGAGAAGAGAGAATAGCCTGGTTGGAGCATTTTCTGTGTTCTCCTGTGCCAGAACTGTGAAGTCAGCTCACTCCTCTGTGTGGAAATGTGAATTTGTCCTTCACAGACTTGGCCACAGGCACTCATCTGCACAGTGCTGTCAGGACTTGGGCGATGTGAACCAGTCCAGAAGCAAACACTGAGAGTTCTCCATCAGAAATCAAAGTATTTGGGAAATCATATTGGGAGGAGTTTCTGCAGAAGAATCCTGATGTGCACTTTATAATAATCCCTGTGTATTTTTTGCCATGTCAAGCGCCATGTCTAGGTACAGTTTCTTCACCACCTATGCTGATTTCAAGTTACTTCTACATGATGGTGCTATTACTGGGGTTTCCAAGTACTTGATTTAGTGGACATTTGTAGCTAATGATGCAGCTAAACCCACTGCAGTATTTGCTGTTTGTTTCAGATCCTTCCTCTGCAACAAATTCTTTTAAAAAGAACCACACAGAAAATATGTATAGGTGCAGGACACATATTTCTAAGGAGCTTTGCATTAGATTATTCATCATTTTCATCATGAAACCAGGGTTTAGTCCCCCAACACCAAGGCTTTTCCTAGTGATCATGTGATGCTGCTGGTTTTTCCCACACAGTATAAACAGCATTTAAACAACACCTGATCTATTGTATGAATCAAAAGTTTCCCCAAAGCCTGATTTAATTCACATTGATAATTTGGTTAAACAAATAATTTCCAGAAACTACAACCTTTTAATAAAGATACTCACTGCTGGCAGAAATCTCATCCTGCTCTCCATTTATGCCTTTAGTACGTTTTCTAAAGGTTGTCTGCACTTTGTTGCTTAATTATTCATCGTGTTTACCGTGCTCATTTTACAATTACACGGCGAGGTGGTTGTAAGCAGCAGCTGCTGCAGGAGGCGAGGAAGAACCTCGGTTATCTGATGGCTCCCCAGATTCACTTTTCCACCCCAGAAATAAGAAGCACCTTTGATTGCTCCTTGTAAAGATGGAGAGGAAACTCTCTCCAGATATCCCAGCAGCTATTCGTGGCTGTCACTCATGGCAACTGGTTAAAGACCTGGACGATTTGTATTGTTATCTTGTTTTGAATGGAGATGCATAATGTGTTTATAATGGCCGGAGACACTCCAGCCCCTGTTCTGCCCATCAGCTGTGTTCGTGGCCAGATCTAGCACTGATATTGCATTGCACACGTGTGTTTTAACCCAGCCAGGCTCCCCTGATGTGGGAAATACCAGGCAAAGGGAGCAGAAGCCTCCCTGCTTCCAGGGGTTTTGGGGGAATGACGGTGCAGGTTTGCTGGAATGTCGCAATAACCCCTTACATGGCAAAGTGCTCTGGTGGGGCTGAGGAAAGAGCTGTGGTGATAGAACCATGTGCTTGAGACCCCTGGCTAGTTGCTGTAGCATCTCTGGGAAGAGCTGTGGCCTCAGCAAACCAGTCCTCATGCAGCGAGGACTGCAGGGGCAGGAACATCCCAGCAGGGTGGCTGTGGGACCGACCCTTCCTCCTGTGCTGTCCCCTCCAGCCGTCCCCTGCAAGCCACGCTGCACAGACCCCCTCAGAAGGAAGCCCCACTTCATCACCCAGCACGAGGAGAAGCTGAAATGGCTCCAAATGGCATAATTACACACACACAAGCAGGATTGCTCACAGGTAGGACAAACGGAGGGTGAGCTTCATCCCGCAGTGCAGGAGGGCAAAGGATGTTGCACAAATCCCCAAGGATGTGGCAGAAATCTTCAGGTGGGGCAGGATTTGGTCCTGGGGGCAGCAGATCATGCTTAGTGGGACTGCAGGTAAGACACAGCTGAGGGTTCTGCCAGCTCCCCATCACAGTGTTTTATTCCAGTGCTTCCTTCTGCACTCGCAGCCCTTTCCACCCTGTGTGCCTACATGAGCCATTCCTACTTAGGGAAGGTAAGACAAATGACCAAAACTAAACTTGCCCAGAGGCAGATATGCTTTTTCTCACATTAATTAAAGAAATTAGGAGATGATGAAGGCATAGCCACAGGAAATATTTCGGTTTTTATGTCACGGGCTGATAAATTTTGATTTAGAGGAAGGATTTTTAAATCCCTCATTGATAGCTTTCAGCACATTGCTTTCCAAAAGGAACTAGCAAGCACAACACCTACTGCTCCCTAGAATAAATTGCCAGTAGTAATAAAGCTGGGGCTCTTAATTATGCTGGAACTCGCTGTTCCCTTTTCCCTGGGTTTTCAAGGTTTGCTTGGTTGAGAAGGCTGAAATTAGAAACCTCAACTAGTCAAAGCCTCCTGTTCAAGAGATGTCAGCCACATCCTTCAATAACACAGTGAAAGCCTTCCTGTTGTTCTCCCACATAGGCAAATGTCATTTTTCTCAAACTTTTCTGATGTCTCCAAAACCTATTTTTCACAATTTATGATTTTCAAGCCCATTTATATTCCCATTGAATATCAATAGTTGTCCAGAAATACTAAAAGGTAATGAGAAAAGCTGAAGGGCACTCATACATGGAAGAAAAAGGAGGCTGAATGTCTTTAATTTTCGCTTTCCTGTGTTATTGACTAATTTCAAAATTGTGAACGTTTCAAATAGTTTTAAACACACATTTGAAAGACAAGTCTTCACTATATTGACAGATCTCATTCCCAAAAGATAAAACTATGGGGTTTTGTCAGTTTTTCCAAAGACAGAAGCCTTTTATTAGATCATAAATTATTGGGAGGACAGAGTTGATAGACTTCTTTAGGCTGATAATGTACTTTGAAAGAAAAGGCAGTTTTACACTTCTGCAAAATCGTATTTAAAATATTTATATACCTATCAACGGAGACACTGAGGTAATTCACCTTTGGGTCACTGGTTCAAAACCAAACCAGCTCTTTTACATCCCAGATGTGTTGCCTTCTGACAGCTGTGGTGTGGCCTAGATTTTTTTTTTTTTATTATGATCCTATTAAGCTTGCTCCTTGCATCCTAGAGTCCTCCTGGGTAAAATTTGGCAACATCCAAAAGAGAGATCCAGGGATGGACATAAAAAGAAAAGGCTGAAGCTTTTGTCTTAGCAAATTTTCAGAGTGAGGTGGGTGAGATGTCACAGGGCCAAGGAATATCTTCCCTACTGGAACTAGTACAATGCACACTATTAGGAAATGCACTGTACAGAGCTCATAAACTGCCCAGTCTGCTGTACACAGAATGCCTGCAGTCTCATAAAATGTTATTCTTTTGCTTTATCTTGTTAGTATCATGTGAAGCTTCATTAAGCCGCCAGATGAATCATATAGTAATTGGATGTAATGAATTTAATTATGTAATTTCTTTTTTCATAATGAAACAAAGTCATATTTTACAAACAGGCAAAGTATTGTTTGGAGTTACAGCTTTAAGCTGGAGTTTGGCAAGAAAAGCAGAACTGAGGACCGATAGATCTTTTTTTTTCCCCCCTCTGTTTTTATCTGTCCTTCACTCTTTGCATTTATCCATGCAGGGACCACAACTACACGTGTGCTAAACAGAGGAAACTTCATGTTCACAGCTTGTGGGTGCTGGTGGAGGGTGAACCACCTCCAGCACATCATCCTCAGCGGACACGGTGGAGCCAATAACCCAGAGCATCTCATGCCTGGAGGAAGCAGAGTGGGGATGGCCAACAACACCACCAGAATCACCCTAACGAGCCTTCCTCAGGATCCTTCTCTCCACTGCTGGCCAGAAATGGGTGGGGTTTTTCGGGTTTGAGCCCAGCAGCCTGCAGGGGGTAACAAAAAACCCTTCTGTGTCAGGGTCACCCCTCCCTGCAGTACTGGGCACCTCAGTGTAGCAGCTAAGAGTTAAAATCCAACATCACCCCTAAGGGAGGTCCTTTCCCAGGAGCCTGATCCAGCTGCTCTCCAGTGCAGCTGGAGATCCCTCTGAGAGATGGAGGGGCCCCGAGTCGCCCAGAGACAGCTCAACATTTCAAAAGGCAAGGTATTAATGTCAGGTCTTCCCTCCCTAACTCCCATTAATGACTTTCTGATGACCCATGCTTATAATATCCTCCACCCTTCTCACTGCTTGGCCATTGAGGATGTTCCAAGGAAATGAAACCTAATGATAAAACAGTACTTGAAATATCAACATCCCTGGCCTAATTAGAGCCGGGCCAATGGGCCCTAATTGCATAACTGAAATGCACCCAGTTGAGTTCTTTCTATTGTAACTTGACTACACGTCTCGGCCCTGATTAATAGAGCCAGCGCTGCAAACTAAAATGCAGTTAATTTATTGTAAGTTTTATCAGGCATATAAAAGGAGACCAGGAATTACTAGCCTTTCGTTGCTAGAGATACATTTCATCTATGACTCAGACCAGATTCTTCACAGATTAAGCTTGTTAATTTTACTTATTGCCAACATTCTTCACCACATTGCTGGAGCGAGGGCCATGGGCTCTTGTCTAGAGCGGGCGGTATGAAAGGAACCGGGGGCCTCGGACAACAGTAACATTAACTACTTTGTCCTTTTAATTCATCTAATTACATGCAAGAAAAAAGAAACAGACCATTTGCAGGCTGCCTTTAGTTGCCTTTCTGCAGTGATGCTGAGCCAGTGCTTTTGTAGGCTTTTTGTTGTCTTATTAGCGAGCTTTTGTTCAGAGAGATGGTTAAAGCCATTTTCAGCAGCTAGCGAGATGAAACAGTTTCAATAAGGACACAATGTACTTGTTTAAATTACCTTTCAAAATGCTTGAAACCATTAAGGGGGAGGTGCTACAAATAAAAGTTGGATTTTTTTTTTTTTTTTTTTTTTTTTTTTTTTTTTTTTTTTTTTTTTTGGTTATAATGTTTTACCCTAATAATAGCTTTTATTTTATTATAATCCATTAGTTGACAATATTATTCTATAGATTATTAGGCTGCAATTTTGTTATTTCATCACACTTTCAGCACTCACTCACAGAGCTGGAAACCACAAATCTCCGTATAATATGCTTTCAATTTTGTTAAAATATGTATTTAACCGGTTTGGCTGTGAAACACCTTGGCAGAAAATGTGTTTTTAATTCTATCCTGATTAGCGTAACAGTTGACAGGGCTGAGTAGTGACATGATGGTGTCTTATTTTCCACTGTTCCTACTGTTACCTGCTCCCTGTCAGACTTTATTTATGATTTTCACTTCTCCAGAGCTAACAAGTCCAAGTGCACTCCGCAACTTCCACTAAAGGGAATTTATCCCTTGTTGAATGAACATCACAGTTAGAAAATCTAATTAAAAAGAGCTGATGTTCCTGGTTTGCTGGCAGGCTAATAGCAGTGTGAGGCTTTTGAAAAATTTAGTGCCTACAGGTAAAATAAAAGTGTATTTAGCATTCAGTGGTCACAAACAGAAGGTGATTCAGAACTGTAGCAGAGGAAGGCTGGGAAATAAGGGAGGCAAGAATTCTTGGCTAATGGGGAGAAAATACATTTTCCTGTTTCACATCTTCAGTTTGCTTACCTGAAATTGTGCTGGTGTCGGGGCTGTGGCAAAGAGCCAAGCTTCCTGCAAGACGTGGCTGAAATTTGCAATGCAACTCTATCAATAAAAACTTAAAATCACCTTTTAATCTGCATTTTTCTCATTCCTGGAAGCAAGCTCAGTGCTGCAGAAAGGTTTCCTGTGCCATGTGCACGCTGAACAACAGGGAAGCCAAGACAGATCAGCAAGGACTGGCTCTGTGGTGTGACCTCAACTGGGTGAACTGGGAATTTTTACGTAAACACTGCATTTACACGGGGTTTGGTCTGGCTGATCTCCACCTGTGCCATTGAAGCCTTTCCACACTGCTCCAAATCCTTCTGCTGGTTTTGGGGTGAATCACAGGGACCTTTAATGGCCTTAAGCTGAAGGAGGGCAGGGTTAGATGGGATATTAGGAAGGAATTGTTCCCTGGGAGGGTGGGGAGGCCCTGGCACAGGGTGCCCAGAGAAGCTGTGGCTGCCCCTGGATCCCTGGCAGTGCCCAAGGCCAGGCTGGACGGGGCTTGGAGCAGCCTGGGATAGTGGAAGGTGTCCCTGCCCATGGCAGGGGATGGAATGAGCTTTCAGGTCCCTTCCAGCCCAAACCATTCGATGATTTTATGAACAGCAACCATGCAAAGATGCAGCTTGTATTTTAAATATTACTGGCTATTTCGTACCCACCAATCTATTATTTCTAGCTTGCAGTTTGCTTTTTTTACTAATTCAAATCAAACTGGAATTCAGAATACAATATTTCCAGTGCCAGCTGGGTACATTGCTACAGCATTTTATAGGCACTTTTCCCTAGAAACAATCAGGAGCATTATGGGGTGAATTAGTGGGAATGGCGGTATTTGGTTGAAGGCTGGACTTGATAATCTTGGAGGTCTTTTCCAGCCTTAATAATTGTAGGATTTTGACAAACCAGGTGAAGTCACCCTCTGTGTGGGAAGCAAGTTCTATCCCAGTTTATTACTTGTTGTGGTGCTTCCCCCACAGCTCACTAGTACCCTAACACACCATTTGGGATCTGGAGACACTGGTTAAGGGGTTGTAAGGAACGTTGCCTGCACCACCAGAATTCTGTGGCCTTGGTCCAGGAAAAAGTGTGCATATTTAATTAAAGTTGAACAAACAAAGGAGAAAAAACCAACTTTGTGTCCCTTTCAGCACGCACAGCGATGGATCAGGGCCTCAGCTCGTGCACGTTTTGTGCATTTGCTGGGCTGACTGCTGACTTTGTGCATCCTGGATGTGATTACACTCTATCTTCCGCAGCAGCCACGAAATATTTTTAGATAAGGAATGGTCGGAAACCACGTTTCCTTATTTTTCCTTATTACCATTTATTTTCCTCAATCAAAACTGGAACAGGGTCACATATATTCATGGTTTGTGAATTAAAATCTTCTCTCTTCCTGTGGATGCGCCTAGAGAACGCAGTGAGTGTCTGCTGTGGTGTGTTACAGGATTTTGGATAAATTCATTTGCAGTAAGGCTTGGTGCCTTCTTCCAGTGCACACTGGCTCCTAAGTACAGATATGAAGCCACAGAAAAGCTGTACCCAGTTAAATATCTAATTCCCTGGCTGAATAATCCAGTTGGGAAATAATATATTTCAAGCTATACTAAGTGCTTTATGGGACTTTAAGAGAGTTTCTTTTCCTTGTCTTTTTCACTACTTCCAGGCAAACTAGAAAATAATTCAGTGAGATTTACCAGTGAAAATGAATTCCTCCATAAAATTATCAACAAATCAGAAGGTCCTCATAACCTGTTATATCTTAAATTGCTGGTGTGATTTATAATATCTAGAGGAGAGAATATAATGTTCCCCATGATCTCTCCCAGACAGATTTTTTTTTTATAAAAAATAATAAAGCTTAAAAGTATGCTGGGAATCATGAATATGCTAAATGTGTGTGAGCAACTTATGGCAACTACAGGAGACTAATAGCAATTTTTATTCTCCACAAAATGTAACTCATTTCTTTTTAATGGTAATATGTTTGCTCAGAGTACATCTCTTCAGGCAGATAGAGGAAAAACTATAGAGACCTCACACAAATAGCTCTTTTGATATTCTCCCTGATAAGGCCACCCTTTTAGAGAACAAAAATTAAGTTTGGCCGTGCATTATAACATCCATGTGTTTGACCATTGAGCGCAATGTGTGGCCATTAGAAATAAAAGAAAAATCAATAGGGCTTCATTAAAACAGCAGGCAATCAGGGCTACGGCACTAGCTTAATTACAGTTTCAGTAGCATTTGCTTTAATTGGAAAGAATAAAAGAAGTGAAGTGGAGTGAATGAAGAAATTAGCATATCTATCACTGTTGTCACATTGTACTGTGCCCTTAAAGCACTGTTTGCTCTTTGGTATCCCCGATGCTTTGTGAGGCCCTGAAAAAATATGGAAAGGCAATTAGCAAATAATCAGATTGCTAATCCTTTGCAGGATTCTAATTAAAGAACTTTATAAGGCCGGGAATGCAGTTTTTAATCTTTATTCTATACAGCAGATATAATTTGCATCACTCGGGCTGGTGCAGCGCTGAGCTCACACGCACAGAACCGAGGGCAGAGGAAGGGGTTTGTGCTGTGTCTTTGATGCTCAGAGGGTGGAACATGTTTCCCAGACAAACTGAGGTTGCCCCTGGATCCCTGGAAGTGTCCAAGGCCAGGCTGGACAGGGCTTGGAGCAGCCTGGGACAGTGGGATGTGTCCCTGCCCATGGCAGGGGTGGCACTGGATGAGCTTTAAGGCCCCTTCCAACCCAAACCATTCTGTGGTTCTAGGAGATGATCCTGTGCTTCTGTGTTCTCCAGTGGGAGTTATCCTAAAGATAACTGTGCTGTCACACAAAAGTCCTCTTCAAACAGCAGCAACCTCCAGCAGCCAGGCCACAGGCAAAAGCAACCTTAAAAGACGAAGTTACCAAAAACATTACGGGTATTGACAGTTCATTTCATTTCATTTCATGTCTGTCAGCAACCAAATCTGATCTGGGGCAGTTCACTTCAGTTCTATCTCACCCCATCAGAATTAGGAATAAAACTGTTTCTTCATACTTACAGAGATCAGCCATTAAAGTGGCATTTTTACTTCTTTTATGCAGATGTCTCTTGTGGCCAGCACAACTGATAGCAGTGAGATCACAGGTAGGCCAAAAAGTTATGTGGAAAAGCTAATATATTATTCTCACTACTGCTGAAAAGTTAATTCAAATGTCAATTATCTTCTTGTCATTAAATCGCTCATAAAACAATCATGACTTTCATGGATTAATTCACTCCTTGAAATTATTATGTGGTTATTTGGGGAAAAAAGAAACATGTTTCAGTCACAGGTCATCCCTGAATCATGATTTATTTTGAGCATTCTGCCTTGTTGTATGTCCCACCTCTTGCAGAATGTTCAATACATACATATTTTTAGGATGTTTTTACCTTTTTATCTCTCTGTGACATGAAACCTCAGGTTTCTTTGAGATGCATCACATTTCTATAACCCTCAAGACCTCAAATAGATTTTTTAATGAGGGCTCCAATATTGAAATCTGGGATGTTTGGAGATCATTGCATGAAGCCACACTGGAGATCAGGGAGCAGAGTCTAGACCAAAAGTTGTTGAGTGATCAATACAGGACAGCACCTATGTTTGTAAACAGAAATAAATCCCTAAATATGTAGGTAGATGCTTAGAGTGTTTTAAGTCACCCTCTCAGGAGTGGGTGGTACTAAAGTCCAATTAAAATCAGTGTGAATTAGGCACCTGGAGGGTACAGCTCTCAATCAGCTCACAGCTACAACCCTGCCTGTGAAAACATGACGTGTTCGCTCTTTCCAGCTTCTTTTCACAGCCCTACCTTTATGCAAAGAACAATTCAAAGGAGCCATAAAATGGGGAAAGACACTAAAAATCCTACCCATTCTTGTAGTAAAATTCTCATTTGTAATAAAATTCTCATTTCTGACTAGGCCAACGTTCCTGTGGTTCATGCTGTGGCAGATCCCTCAAGCTTGCCTCAACATTTCCTCCCAGATTTGAGGACCAGAACTTCCATCCCAAGGTGTCTCCCTGCAGCCCAGGAGCTCCAGGAGACACCAGAAGATGGTGACATGAGTACAGAGACATGGAATGAGCTCCCCAGGAAGGAGCTAGAAAGAAGGCATTGTAGGAAGGCAAATGTTTTGATAAATTACTACAAACCAAAGTGAATGGAATTAATTGCAGGTTTGATGCTGTTTTAAGCACTGTCGGATAAAACGTCCTTTTATGCTGCTAATATTGAATTAACTCCTGAAGTTACTGCAAATGCCTTTTGGCCAAAGGATTCTTGAAGGGCAGAAATATATTTATGGGAGTGGAAACCCAATTTGAGGTGGAACTTCCACAGACACAAACAAATGCCTCAAACCAGTTTGGCAGTACGTGGTAACTCTATTTGTAATTAAAGGTTAAAGTATACTTAAACCAGTTTGGCAGTTAAAACCAATTTCAATTGAAAATATACATTTGTAATTGCAAATGGAAAGATTTCCTGTAATAGCAGTAACAGACCCATTTTCTAATAAGATGAACAATACAGTTGATGACTGAAGCATCTGTATATAGTTACATACAGCATTTCTGTACTGCAGGCTGCCAATTTATTTCAGCAGTGAAAAGCTTGATTTATTGTTTGTAGCATTACCATCTGTTGTAGTTATTACAGAAATTATATATAAACCAGTTAGTAAACACTTTGCCCCATTGTCTGTTGTTTTGATAATCACCCATAATAACATCTAGCATCAATATGGTCTTTAAACCCGATTTGGGAGTTAATGGAATAAGAGGAGGCAGTCAGTATATGCACCAGGGTAATGTCATTAGGAATGTTTGTGAAGAACAAATTAAATCAGTTGTAAATTGTGCTCTCAAGTCAGCCAGAAAACCAGTCTTGTTCAGGAGAAGGGATTTATATTTTAACCTCGTGCAGAAAATGTACTTAAGCAGATTAAAATAAAATAGGGACTTCGTCGATGGATGTAAATGGTAATTGCTGGAGCTCTAATGGCTTCCTGTTGGCTATGTCATGCAGTGGGCACAGCTATTTTAAAGTTAACCAGTGCTTGAGGTCATACTTTTACAGATTCAGTCATTAAACAGAACTAGACATGTCACTAAATGGCTGATTATTCAAATGATGAGCCTGCTCAAAAGTTACCCGTGTCATATTCTGGACAGAGAATTACAGAAAAAAAAAATCCTAAGGTAGAGCTGAAATAAAATAAAGATGAAATTCAAGTATAAGTCAATAGAAGCACCTGTATGGGGTCTCATTTGTTTTGCAGACTCTGCTTTCTCTCAGTTCATAGTGGTTGGTTAAATTATTCACATTGGGCTCCTTCTTGTGTACAAATCGTTTCACGTATGAGAAATGCAGTCTCTCAATAAATTATCATGCACTGAAGTATCATCTGGATGGGAAGTTATACAGGTTGTAGGTACATGAGAAATAGGTTTATTATATGCTGGTACAATTTATTACGTGCCTGTGACCATTTCACCTGCCCACCTACATGTCAGCAGTGATGTTGTTTTAGCACCATTTTAGTGATATACTGAAAAGTCGAATGCAGAGTTTGCTGAAGACTCTGCCTGCATGAACCTTTCCTTCCAAAACAAATTATCATTTCTCATAGAAAACCTTGTTTCATCTGCACGAAGCATGATCAATATGCTCTGGTGTATGAGTGAAATATTAAGGGCGTATTCTGAATTCCAGTTTTATTTGAATTAGTAAAAATGGCAAACATCAAGCTGAAAATAATGGTTTTCATAGATTGGTGGATAAGAAATAGCCAGGATTATTTAAAATACAAGCTACATCTTTTCGTAGTTGCTGTTCATAAAATTATAGATGGGTTTGTTCTGGAAGGGACCTTAAACCCCACCCAGTGCCACCCCCTGCCATGGGCAGGGACACCTTCCACTATCCCAGGTGGCTCCAATCCCTGTCCAACCTGGCCTTGGACACTTCCAGGGATGGGACAACCACAGCTTTTCTCTGCCAGGGCCAGCTATCATTATCAGATCTATTTCTCTAACAGACCATTTGAGCTCTAGGCCTTGCCAAGGAGGACTGGAGAGGAGTGAGTTTTTTCCCAGGGTTTGAGAGCATCCCGGACAATCCCACCCAGGCAACACACCATAAACCCTATTTTTTCTCCACCAAGTGAACTGAGAAGGAAAGAGTTGTCATGGATAAAGGTTCTCTAAGCACTGTGAGCAAATCCAAGATATTTCTTTGCCCAGAAATCCCCCAGGGCAGAGCTGATGTGTTGGTGGAGGCAGGGATGGAAGGGCAGCTGTGCACAACCAGGCTGAGAACAGAAATATGGGGTTTGCCCCACAGAGCTTCCAAAACTTGAAAAGACACAAAATCCAAGGGGAAAAGCTTCATCTTCATGGGGATCTAGCAATGGAAGAAAAGGAAGGGAAGTATGGGACCTGCTCTGCAGAAGGGAATTAGAAAGCAAGAGAGAAAGTAAAATAAGAGTGCATTTTGAGTATTTGCTGTATGAGACAACTTGAGAGGGAGAGTACTTTCCATAAACGAATACAATTATTTTAATTTAAAAATCCTTAAAATATTAACAAAAGGCCTCTGAATGCAGAGTTAATTATAGCTGTGCCACTCACACAGCTCTGTCAGGATTTCCAGTATCAATGCTGGTTTTTTGAGAGGTGATAACTCAGCCCAAACCCCCTAATGTGAAAAATTTTATGTTCAAGTTCAAAGGCTGGGTTTTTTTTCTTTTGTTTGCTCTGTTGCCCGTATTTCTTAATTGATTTGTTCTTTTTAGGCATGGAGAGAGTTGGGTTTTGAGGGTTTGGATGGATGGCTGAATGTATCAATGTCACCATCATTTCAGGGCATCCAGCTTCCCGTTGCTGTCCTGCAGAGAGTGGGTGGTGGAAGCTTTGTGGATGTCAAATTTAGGAAAGAAAGATGAACATTTTTGCCACAGCCAAACTGGGATTGATCCCAGAGCCCAACCAGAACAGGAGGAGTGGGGTTAGAACAGCAGGATTTGGGGTCCAGTTTCCAGCAGGGATGTGTGGTTGCAGAGGGTTTATCTGGGTACAGGAGAGAGAATTTGGGATCGCCTCAAGTAACCTTGTCAAGCACTGCACTCCACCAAGATATAAAGTAATAGCACAGAAGGACTTTATAGGGTGCTCTGTAGACTCTTTGGCACAAATCTTAAGCACCTCAGGAGCAAACTATACCTTTTATCACTTGAGTTAACATTTTTATTGATTTTTTTCTTAGGAAATTAAAATGAAAGACTTTAGCAAATAGCACCTCTTGGAACCACAGAGAAGAAACTGCTGGTATGTATCAGTAAATTTCATACACAAAGCTTCTTGTATTTAATTTTTAATTTCATGTAAGTTTCATTCACTTCAGATGAAGGAGCTTTGTTAATTTCCCATTAAAAAAAAATTATGTGACACAAGTTTATGTCACTCCTGACAGCAAAATCTGGTGATGAATATCAGAGTTCTTTTCTTTGCCTGAACTCAGCCATTAAACCACTTTCATTTTGGTGAGAGATCTGGCTTGCATTTACCATATTGGTGTGAAAATTACCCTAAATATGAATGCAACAGCATTGCTTGCAGGCTAATGGCTAATATTGTATGCACTGGGGGAAAAAAAAAATCATTGCCTGCATGTTTACTCTGTCATTTGTGTTAGTTCTGCTGGCTGATTTTCATGGCACGTTACAGCTGCTGGGGGAGAAAGGGAACCCGAGGAAATGCACAGGGTTTTATTGCAAAGCATCATTCTATATCCACACAATGCTGGTGCCTCACACTTTGCAAAGATATCTGCCAGCAGGTAGGAACACATTCCTGGCTCACCACTCTATAGGATTATTTGGTAACCATTTAATGAAAGATTGCAATATGCTGGTAGCAGAATATTTTTTTCACCTGCTGGGTAGTTGTTCAACTCAACCTACTTAAAGAGATGGGCTGCCATGAGAACACAAAGACACAGCCCTGAATAGGCTATCAGTGATTTTTTTTACTTTTTTTTTTAACAATATCTATCCTGGTATTATGCAGTCACAGTAGTTATTACAAAGTAAAGCACAGACACTCCACAAGTTTGAAATACGAGTGTTGTAATAAGAAAAAATTACATTTGTTTCGTTTCCTGTCCTTGTTACTTTCTTCCTCGTGATAATAGATTCAGATTTTGTGCCATTATCTGGGCTTATTAAAGGAAAGTGGTATCAAATTTAATACTTCCCATATAAAGTAAGCGAGCACCTGCTCATAAAATTTATTTTCCATGCACCTCACAAAATACAGGGGAATTAACAAAATGGCTCTGCTATATTAGAACAAGGGCACAACTGTTACTATCTCTATAAGATTGATTTTGATGAAGATTATAAGGATAGTATTTGTCTGACAAAGCCAAGCACTCAAAATTTATCCTTTTTGTGGTGTTTTTTTTTATTCAAAATTGTTCATTCTTAACGCGACACTGCAAGAACCATTTTTCTAAATTACAGCTTTTTTAATATAGGTTTTACAAAGTACATCTATGTCAGAATTTTTTTCATGTATAGTGTCCTGGGTTGCATTATCACATGGACATGATGTACAAGCCTAGACCATTAATGCATGAGGAGATACAGCCTTTCTCGGATAAAACAAGTGCTAACCTGGAAAATGGGACCTGTTTCATCAAATCAAAATCCACATTATGCATGAGACTCCTCACTTTGGAACCAGACCATCCCCCAGAGCAAAACTGATCCATCCCTGAGAACAGGAACATTTTAACCAAACCAGGGTTTCACTCTTCTCTTGCAAGGTGCCTGCTACCCTGTGCAAATGAGATTTTTAGTAATACAAAAGCCAGGCTTACTGCCCAGCCTTTCCAGCCCAAAATGCTGTTGAACATTGGCTCCTCATCAGGGCAAACCAGCACCTGCATCCCTCCATTCCCAGGTGACATGAGATCCATCCAGCCCTGCTCTCTTCCTGGGGATGCGTGGACCCTTTTTGTGTTTCCAGCCCAAGAGATCTCATGGCAGCAAGACTGGAAGCCAATTAACCATTTCAAACCCTCTGCAAGATCCTTCTTGCTTAGAGGAATCACTGATGGCCTCATCAAGTCACTTTTCTGATGGAGAGATGGAAGGGACCAAAGCTGGAGGTCAGTCCCTGGTTGATAATTGCAGTGACAGCAGCTTGAGCAGCAGGAGAAGAGGGAGAAGCAGGGAAGGAGGAGAGGTGGTGAAATATGCACAAAATCTGGTTTTGAATAGGTGATCTAAGTCGAGGCTTTTGATGGTGTTTCTACACCTGACTCATAAAGAGAAAGGGTTTTACAAGATGGCAAGAAGCTTTCAGCCATCTGTTCCCTCCAAAAAAAAAAGAATTTCAAGAGTGTTTTGCATCACTGCATTGCCCTGTCCTTCTTCCCTACCTGATCCAAGCAATGGCTCTTCCAGCTCCAAGGAGAAAAGCAGTTTATTTACATCATTAACACATTTATGTTTGGTAACACCAGGCTCTGAGACTCAGGGCAACAAAGTGGAGTGCATATTGCATTTTATTGGCGATTGCAATAGAGAAAAATGCTTTCTTTTGAATTAGCTGGTCCTGGCAGGTTGCAGGCAGCCAAGCTTGAAAGAAAAGATAAAGTGAATACTCCTTGGATCACATCACTCTTTTAAATATAGCACACCATTAAGTCCAGCTTGGTTTTACATTCTTGCAACATGACTCTTGTTTCAGTTATTTACTTCTGTTTCCACATAAATGTGGGAATTCATAATCCACAGAGGCTGCCCATCCATTGTACTGTACTGAAACAGCATGTGCTGAACTCTTGAACTGTAAAATGTATTGATTATTGTTTCCTTTTGTAATTTTTATTTACTCACAGGAAGATTGCTCTTTATTACTCATCTCAACATTTCCTTTATACAGATATCGTTTCTACTGTAAGGCCCAGATTCAGGCCCACAATTAAGCACTTCCCCTGCAAAGAGAACAAAAACCCTGCCTGAGCTGCAGTTACTCCAGAAACCTCAAACTGCAAATGCTTCCAAGAGAGAGTAAATATATGCAAGGTGCTTGTTACTCACATGTGCAAGTGATTGTAGGTCTCAGCCCAACAGGAAATAACAGCAGCAGAAGAGAACTGGAAATTCTCAGGGTAAGTTATTTGTCAATTTTGCCACAGCAGCATTTTCAGCTATTCCACAAGCGAGCCCTGAAATTGCCTTAAATAAATTTGAGATTTCCAGGATATCAGTGCAAAGGAATGGGAGAGAGATCTGCAAGCCATTGACTGCTTTAATCTCATTTATGAATGCCCCATTGCACCGTCAGAGTGAGAGCCACAGACAAACTGGAAGGGTTTAAATTATGATTGTGCAGGAACTGGGTTTTACCTTGGTAAGCAGGAAATGCTGGCACGTGAAAGGACACCACTGTGGCACCATTTCTGATGAAACTGATGCCTTTTCCTGGTCTTAAAATCAAGAGTCAAACATGGTTAGAAGGGAAAAAAGGGATTTTACCTTGGTATTTATTTTAAGAATCCTTAGGTGCACTATGTCCAGGTCGAATGCACCTCAATACACTGCCCTAAGATCCCCCCAAAGATCTGGTATAACATAGGTGTTACTAATTAGCTTATCTGTCATAAATTCCCCAATGAGAGGCTAACATGAGCCCCCCTCTCCAAGGAACCTTTCCCTGGATGGTTCTATCTTAGTTTACAAAATGTGTTCTGGAGAGGACCTTGGGGTCTGGGGCACTCTGATCCCTCACTACAAAACCTCTAAAATGTTTCGTCTCCCAGCTTAACAAACAAGTCCAAGAGTGTAGGCAAAAAGCACCAAGGAATGCAGAAGTTGTAAAAAGGTATAAAAGGGGTTTAAAAGAAAAGGCAAAAAATCATCATGGCATCAAAACGATGCTTCCAGCTTTGGGGTGGAGTAAAACCTACCCATGGTCTCTTCATTAAAATGCCAATTAGTGACACCAGGCGTGGTAATTGTGCAGGGGATTGAGCTAAGGCTGACCTTGCTTCTGTTCCCCAGGCCAACAAACAATCAACAGAAGAATCTTACAGTTTCTAGTAGTTCATTATCAGGAATGGCCTTGTAGTGGTGAAACAAGGGTAATACATACCAATTTCATTAAGTTTTAACCATGATTTCATATTAAAGGATTGTTTAATTTTCACAAACGCGGAGAAATGTTTGAAAAAAATAATAATAACCAGACACATCTTTGGCTGTGTTGCAAATGTTTAGTTCACACTGATGTGAACAGAGTTTTACTGGGTCTACAGCACCACTAAAGCCTGTCCCGTGACCTGGTGATGTAACTGATCCCCAACAACATAAACCAAAACCAAGCAAAACCCTCAGATAGATTGTGCAGTTCACCTGGACTTCTTCCATGAGCAAACATTTTGGGATGTTTGCTTTGGCTCAAAAACAGCCATGAAAAAAATTGACCAAACTCACTGTTGGTATTAAATAAGTGTGATTCCCTTGGGATGATTCTAACACATCTTTTTTTTTCCCCAGGTATTTAGGTACTGCCCCATATTAGTAAATACTTCTTTACAGAGAGCTCTGTGAATTATAGACATTATGGTGTTGGGTCAAAAATGTTCTCTTTTACAAACCTATGTATTCTTGGGCATAAATATAAATATAAGCAAATAAATATATACAAAAATCATAAATATAAGTGTATATATAAACATAAATTCAAGAAAATGAGAGAATTTAAACATATAAAAACCATGCACACATGACAGTTAAACCTGAGAAATACAGAAAAAGCAAAAACAATGGACAAAAATAGGACAACGCCTCCAAAACAAAACACTGACCTCCATTTGTGGTTACTTGTGTGTCACATCAGATATCACAGTCCCAGAAATATCAATTAAGATTCCACATTAATGCAGCTCTTTGTCCTCATGAATAGCATGGATGTTGACTCAGATCACAGAAGGACTTGAATAAACTGGACACTAAGCTCAATTGACTTGTAACAAGGCCACAGCTTAAAAAAAAGGTCACATTGTCCTAAAAATGCAAACTATGCTGTGTTTTATAGGATCAATCACAGTTACTACCTTTAAATGCTGACCCAGTTCCATCTCTGACCAGCAAATTTATAAATCTGGCAGATTTCACAGTCTTGGCTCTAAACCCATGTGTGAAGGAACCCCAGGTTCTGGCCAGGTTTGTGTCTGGGACAAAGGGGGCTTGTCCTCCTGCCAAAAGCCATTTGCTCACACTCACTCACCTAAACACAACCAGCCTCAAATGCAGTCTCAACACTCAGGCAAACACCAGATTTAGAAGTTGTCTGTCTGGAGAAATAATCCCAACCAGCTCTTGCAGAACAAGCAATCCTCCCGTGGACACCCTCACTGCAGTGCTCCTCCGAGCTGCTTTGGGCAGGGCAGGAACCTGGAGTGCACAAGACACTCCTGAGTGTTGTGTTTGAGTCTCTAAGCTGGGAGTTGCTGAGGGGTCATTATCATGTTCGAAATTTAAACCCCACCCTGGTTCCACACTCACTCCCTTGTGAACACCAGCTCTTCTTATTAATAAGCCATCTCGAAGCCAGGGAAAAACAGACATTATTCCAGAACAAGGAGCCTGATTGATTGTACATGGCCTTTTGACAGAGAGCAAGACCAATATTTACAAAGCCATTAGTTCATTTTCCTTTATTTTTTCAAAGAAAACCATAGTCCATGAAAAGCCAGAGATGGACTCCTTGCTTACCTTAATTTGATCCAGAAGCCATACAGGGAGACTTTTTTGCATATTCCAGCACCTAAAGGGGTTTCAACAGAGCTGGAGANGGTTGGAATTTGATGACCTTTAATGTCCCTTCCAACCCAAACCGTTCTGTGATTCTATGAAACTCATTTTGTTGTTTTTTATTGGGTATTGGTTAGAACTTCCCAGGTTACGAGGATTTAGCAGATCACACACTTCTATAACTTCCAGATTATTTCAGTAGAAAATAAATTTCAGCACCAAAAATCCAGGACCAAAAATTCGAGACCTAATTTTATGTTCACCTGGTTTGCCTGGCTGCAAAGAGTTTGTCATTCTTCATGTTCCTTGACGTTTAAGGAACCCTTTCCAATGAATTATGAGGATCCTCCTCACCCATCCGTGTTGGAATGAGCCTCATCTCCCACCAGTTGCTATTCCCAGCCCCAGCCTCTAATGAAAAGGAGGTGCAGCACCTCCCAGTGCTCTGCACTTTATTTCCAACATTTAGAACTTCCCAGGAGCCAAACCCAATCTGACACCCTCACTGCAACAAGAGAGAGGATAAAGGAATATTACAGGAAAACCTGTAATATTTCCACTGCCAGATTTATGGAAAGAAAATAGCATGTGACCTTTATGATTCTGTCATTATGAGCCGCTTTTCAGAACAGCTTCAAGAGAATATCTGAGTAGTTCTTTGCTTTTCTACCTGAAAATGAAACACTACCAGATTTCTAGCAGAAATCTTCAAAGTAGACAAGTAAAGTAAATTCTCTTTCTCCAAAGGCCATTGAGCAGGACATAAGCACGGTGCCTTCAGCTAAATGAGCTCCCCAAGTAAAATGAACACCCCCAGTGCCAATGAATCACAGTACCAGATTTGTCAGTTGGCATTCAGCTTTTAGATGTGAGGTTTTAGCTGAATCCTTATTAAGCAGAGATTTTTCCCAGTCAAAAGCAACCTTGAAATAACTGGATAAAAACTGCTGTACACCAGAAAAGGAAAAATAAAGGACTGAAGGAAAGGTGAAACATCTTTTTGGTGGGAATATTAGAATCAGCTGGTTATTTGATGATCCAGGAAAGCACTTTGGGAAAGGTAGGTTGAAAGGGCTGTGGATGAGTTCCTAATGACAAGAAAGGTGGTTGGTAACTTTGCTGTGATTCAGTGTGTGCAACTCTTCCATGCAAACCCAGGGGAGGGTCGCTTGCTGCACCTGCAAAAATTATGATTTGTACCTGAAACTAGCATCAAAGAGAAACACTCTAACACTGCCTGATCCCCTACAGGCTTTGGGGTTGTACATGAGAGTTAAATCCTGCTCTCTGCCATCAGCTTGTGGATGAGCTGAGGGTGTACAGGGAGCAATGTGTTATACTGGTTACAGCACATCCACTGAAAAATTTTGCAATGGCCAGATTCTGCACTTTCACATGGATAACTGCAAGCAAACTACATGTTCCTAAAAACCCAGTCCTCATAAATAGTTCCCAAACAACCTCAGAAAAGATCCTCAACCTGTGTGGGAGGAAGACACGGAAGGGAGGTGACTGAGGAAGGCTGGGAGCAGGGACGGGACTAACCCTGAAAAGAACAGGTGATATTTTCTATCCTCCTCTCACCCATGCAGGTACAAACCACCCTGCTGCTGAATTCCTTCTTGTTTTCACAGCTCCAAGGCTGATAGGTATGAAAATATACTGCTGATAGAGTTCATGGTGTGGGTCGTTTCCAGGCTGAATGCAATCCAAGCCCATACATATTGCTACTGACTGAAATGTCCCATGAATGTCTGTCCACGTAACAAAGGCATGGGGGCAGATCAGATGCACTGCTGCAGTTAAAAATATGTCACCAGCACCTCTCCAGTGAGATAGAATAGAATAGAATAGAACAGAACAGATAAACTTACTTATTTTCATTAGTATATACACTTAAGGAAGAGAGCAATCCATGAGAAACAGCTGCAGTGAAAACCTCAGAAAGTGTTCTTAATGGAAATAGTTTCTAAAATAGTTTTAGCTGAAGTTTTCTGTACTTCTCATCTCCAAGACCCAACTACAGACCCACAGCATTTCTTTGATTTGGTGCTTTCAGAGGTCCCCTCAGGCAAATATTTGCCTTGTCTGTGTTCCCAAGTAACTCTGAGCATCTGGCTGATGCCCAGCTTTGTCTGTCTTGACTGATTGACTAATGGCAAAATGAACAGAGGCATCCAGGTAAGCATTTAAACCACACACTAAACTTCAACCATGTGCTTAAAACTTTCCAGGCTTTACAGAAATCAATAAAGGAGAGGAGTCAGCTCATCCTGCTTATTTCAACCACCCATAGGAAAGTCAAGCCTCATAACTCAGAGTCATAACTAAGAGAGGTTCCCTGCTCCAGGACAGGATCCCAGATGTCCCATGGACACCCCCAAGTCTCAGGCAGAACATCTTGTCCTGGCAGCCTTGGTCTTGCTGTTGCACATCCTTCCAGTCCATCAGGCTGCATAAAGAGCTGGGGAATCAGAGCTCCAGGTGGTTTTCCTGTCCTCAGATCCTTTGAAAAGCCTCCAGAGCTGTGTAAGCAGCTGTGAAGGACAGACAACACTCCAGCCTCTTTGCTTCTCTCATGCCTTTCTATCCATTTCAGTTTCCTTCCTTCTTTTCTGTAATACACGAGCAGGGAGCTTCCAGACCAGTGGATTGTTGTGTTTTCCAGCAGCAACACCTGTGAATATTTTCTGTAAAAGTCCTGCAGCTGCTGGGTACCAGCCACCATTGCTGAGCACACCGTGCACATCCTGGCTGATTAATTCCCTGTGACAGAGCAGGGCAGGAAAGCTGGATGTGTGAGGGTTCACAGATGGATATTTTTGTTATTTTAATTTGCTCAGTGACAGTTTTCAGAGACCATACACCAGCAAATGTCTCTTTCTGCAATAGTTGGAAGAGTCAAAAGTGAAAACCTTTTCAATTTTTACAACCTTGCCTCTGTGGCAGGCTAAGTAATTTCTGAGACTTCCTGGGCAATTTGTCTGGGATCAGGCTATTTCCCCAAGCATCCAGAAAAATCAACTTTTTTTTTGTGTTGTTGTTCAGCAGGTTCACAAACAACACGAAAAAAGCCACCTGAAAAACAAATACATTGTTAATGCCAAGCAAAGAAGCTGCAGAAAAGATAACACAAAGAGGAAAACAGTGAAAAAAAATATATGTATATGTATATGTATATGTCTATGTCTATGTCTATGTCTATGTCTATGTCTATGTATATGTCTATGTATATGTAATTCTCTTGGCAACAGCTATTCTCTTATCTTTACATTTGTGTCTCAGTTTTCAAAGCTCCAGTACTTTCTTTTCCGTTTCACAACACCAACACTTTATTTGTGTTTCTTTTTGATCACTGACCAATGTAATAAAGCATGTCTATATATTACAACTTGTCCATAGGCATCAACATGGTTGTCAAGAGGAAAACAAAATAACTTGGGCAAATAAAGAAGGGAGGTTACATCACTTCTGATCATTTCAGTTTTGTTTTAATAATCACTACAAATAATAAGAGTCTTTATAAAAATTTAGCTTTGGAACAAATCTTTAAACTTTAATTTCCCATTAAAATAATGAATCTGAAGTAGTAACTTGAGCAAAACTTAGTTTGGGCCAATACCAGAGGTGTCACCAACCACATTGAACAGTTTGTCCCCCGCTGAAGCCACATCTCAATTCCGTGTCATTTCTTTTGCAATTTCCAGACAAACAAATGCTGTCTCAAAGCAAAAAGGAAGCGGAGAAACTCTGAATGGTTTGGGTTGGAAGGGACATTAAAGCTCATCCAGTCCCACCCCCTGCCATGGGCAGGGACACCTTCCACTGTCCCAGGCTGCTCCCAGCCCCAGTGTCCAGCCTGGCCTTGGGCACTGCCAGGGATCCAGGGGCAGCCCCAGCTGCTCTGGGCACCCTGTGCCAGGGCCTGCCCATCCTCACAGGGAAGAATTCCTTCCCAATATCTAATCCAAACCTTCCATACCATTTTGCACCATGCAAAGCCTCCCCTGGCTTTACCAGCAAACCCTTTCCTCAGTTTCACTCAGAAAGAACTTTAAGAACAAACTTAACTTTTCTAAACAAAAATAATTTCATCATTTTGTGTGGCATTAACACCCTGCTATTTCTATATGTTATCTATATTTTTCTTGTTGACATTCAACCAATTCAGAGCTAAAAATCCATCCTGCACTTTTTCAGGGGTCGTAAATCATAAAAAGGTTATATTTTATGAAAGCTGAAGCTGAGAAGTAAACAGCATATTTGTATCAAAAGAGTTTCATCTATTAAGCAGCAATGACAGGGCCCTCTGGGCCAAAATCTAGTTTTCTTACTTAAAAAGCTTAGTTCCTTTGTAGACTCCTGCAGGGACCTATAACAGTTGGAATTGGGTTTTTTATGCCTTTGAGGCCTCCAAATGAATGTTACAGTTTTCCATTATTTTCTTTCTTCTTTTGAGAGAACGAGGCTACCTGCTTATTGCCTAAAACCTACACCCTGCAATTGTTCTGTTGGAAAATCTGTCTTCCAGCCTCTCATATGCTCAGGCATTCTTAGTGCTGCCTTTCCATTTTACCCAGTGCAGGGTAAAACACACAAGCAAAGAAATGCAGCCTGCAATCAAAATTTCATCCTTAAGCTTTTCGCATTTGCAAGATTCCCAAAATTACCTTTGAAGAGCAGAAACCTGCAAAGTGCTCATTTTATATCCTGCAAATATGCATGTTTTTATTGAGATACTCAAGTGTCAGTGGTTGAAGAGGAAAACATGAGTGCCTGGGAGCTGGAAATTCAGGTGGGGTTTTTTTTTTCCCTTCTCTGCTGCCTTCTCTGGGACTTTAACTCAGAGACAGATGCTCGGGTGTTTCTCTCCAGCCTGGGAGTTGGTCACCCCCGGACCCTGGAAGGTCTCAGGTTTTATATCTCTGTCTCCCACCTCTAAAACACCTCCCCATCACACCTGGGGCTGTGGGGACAGGCACATTAGGTCAGTGTGGTACCATCAGTGCTGGGAGTCACTGAAATATCACCAGCGATTTCTGGGGGATCGCTCAGGGTGCAAAGCATTAAACACACACAAACCAAATCACTCTCTGCAGGACCAGGACCCAAATGCATTCACTTCAGCCATTCCCACCTGACAAACCACCCCAGTTCTCACTGGGGCAGCTCCAGGCACAGCCCAGCCAGGGCTGAGTTTGGCTCAGCACCCACCACCAGCCTCGGATTGATCCGAGCACCGGCGCGGCTGAAATTCCCAGGAGCACTTCACGCCTTTCCACCCATGTGAAATGAAGACATCAGCCTGCATCTTCCTTCTTATTAAAATGTTGCTATTAGTCCACCTTCAGCTATTAGAAGATGATAGACCTGACCCTTTTTGAATGGTGTAATTTCCAGCCGTGAATATCTATATATTCCCCTCTGATTACATCACAAGCACGAGCTCGGAGTCAGCAAATTCACCACCTCTAAACCAGTAGAATAATCACTAACAATTAACGAAATGATATATCCAAGTCACAGTAATCTTTTTAGCCACTTTGAACATATATTTGTTCTTTTGATGTCCTGTGTGAATAGGAGTGCTTTATCTGACTGATGATGGGCTAAACAATGGTTCAGAGTTGTAATATGGAACTCAATTTGCTGGAACTATCATCTGAAAGGCCTGGACAATTTATTGAACACTGCAGATGAAAGAAAGAGGGAAAAAAATTTAAAAACTGACCACTTCTAAAATGAAGAAAATAGAGCAGTAAAGGGTATTGTAATATACTTTAATCTTCCTTAATGTAGAAAAATATGAAATGCCATTAAAGCCTCCTTTGAAATGGATGTGTCCGCATAGCTTGAGCACCAAAATCTAGTTAATAAGTCTATTGTTAAAGCAAATAAACAGGAAAGTAGCAGAGAAGGAGTGATCTATGCTTTATACTGACTAATTCAGAAGATGAAAGCAGAGAAAAATTAAACTTAAATTCATATAAATATTACAGCCAAGGAGAACAGTTGCAGGTGTTAAAAAAAAAAAAAAGAGAGAGAGAGAGAGGAAAGGTAAAGCATGAATTTTCATTCAATTTGCAAGTCACAACCAGGAGACACTTTTTCGTACAAGAGCAAAGTCAGGCAAGATGAAAGCTTTTGAAGGGGCACAATAATTAACATTTTAAAAGGTTTTAGCAATAAAATAATGATTCCACAATAACAGCAATTTAATCATTTTATTTGAGAAATTAAATTGATTGCTAGTGTTCATTTGTAAGAAGTGGCATTTACTGCATTTGTAAGAAGTTACCAAATCATGCTTCCATTTTAATAGTTGGGGGGTTTTAATACGTGTTCAACGTGCAGACAGAGAACTCACCATGGTTTGTCTGCCTAAATGCTCGTGCCTGATGCTGCATTTTTTATGCATGTCTAAAATATGAATAAATACTGCTAATAAACATCAGGCAGGAGCAAGGATGGTTTGAGGAGGAGCTGAGATGCTCTGGGTACCAGCAAGGTTCCCAGCAGAGCAAAGATTCCATTCAGGATTCATAGGAACATCTGGAGATCCTCACACGGGGCTGGCCACACCTTCACCGTGACACACCAGGGTGTCACTGATGATGTCTCTTGGAAGGATGGTGGGGAGGGAGAAGTTTCCAGAAACCGGGAATGGTCCAGCTGAGCTCAGCACCACCACGGCATCCCAAGCCGAGAGAGGGGACGGAGACCCAGCACGTTCTTCTCCTGGCCCAGGATGGGAAGGAAAAGGATGGCTGTGCTCATGCACAGGTAAAAGGCACCTGGGTTTGGCTGGGAGCGGCCTGAGGGGGGACCTGGTTCTGCTTTGGATCCCGAATGGCAAAATATGTGGTTTCCATGAGGAGCATCTCCAGGGCGATGCGCAGGGAAGGAGCGAGGCCCAGCCCTGCTGAGGTCAGTGGAAAGATCTGCATCAGTTCCACTGGGTGCAAGCACATACTAACTTCATGGTGAAAAATAAAATAATATATATTTCACACATATATATAAACACAGGGAAATCTTCCAGGCAGCAAACACCAAGTGTGACAGAAGCACCAGCCCCACTTCAGCTCAGGGTTGTGAGGGAACCACGGGGTCCTAACTCCACACGTCTTTTGCAATAATTAAATCATGGCATAAAGTGAGCAAATCGTATATCATCTCAACCAGACCATCCATATAATTGTCAAAATCTAATTTAAATGACAGATCCACTGCGGCATACGTTTTGTGTACGTCTAATGAATTTGTATTTCCAGCCCATATATTTTAACTTTCTGATTGCATTAGTTCTTTGGTTGAGTGTCCACACACCAAATAAACATCTCTGAGATAATGATAATGCACCACTCTGTTTTCTCTATCTGCCCAGGCCCGAAAGTAAGGCAAGATGAGGCTCTTGTAGCTGACAGTGGCGTGTGCTCTTTTTCTCCCCCAGTCCCCAAAATGTGCATTGTTCAAAATTGGCCTATTTCAATTTTCCTTTTAAAACTATAAGCTTTAACTCTCAGAGGTGGGAGTTGTGTAGGAAGAAGCTGCCAGGTAACAGATGTATCTGTTAAAGTTGCTGCTTGAGTGTGGACAGTAATAGGATTTCCAGAAATGAACTGCTATTTTGTGAGGCACTAACACAGAAATGTACAGTGGGAAATGAGAGCTTGAACTTTGCTTCTCCTGGAGAATTGAACCGTCTGTTTCAAAGAAGGAAGAAAAAAGGAAAGATTTGAAAACAAGCCATTTTCCATTGCTTACCCTTTAATTTATACTTAATAAGAACAATTTTTTGCTTTGTTTTGGCATGTAAAAGGCCAAAATTTTATAGGAGGAATTCGACCTGGATGCATCTCTGTATCTATGTCTCCATCTGTATCCTGTGTCCCTCTTTCTGCCTCTCCTGAGAGCTCAGGATAATGTGGTGATGTTGTATGAACAATATTTCCTTTGATAAGGTTACACCGAGGACACTTTTTGTTCCTATCTGGCCACTGTGCAATAGCTTTATAGTTTTTAAGATGGCCAAAAAGATTTGTGCCACCTCCCAGCTGAAAAAAAAATAAAATAAAATAGAATAAAATAAAAGCCCTGAGTAAAAAGGCAACAGCTTGATGAAGGCTAAAGGTTATGTCCAGTGAGTGACCAGAAAGGTTTTCCAGAAGGTCAACAGAGCTGATGGTGCTGCAGAGCTCCTGACCTCGGCCAGGCCACCCAGACCTCTGGTGGCCCCTCACCTCGCCCTTAAACACACAGGAATAATTGAAAAGTCTTTTCTGCCCAGAGAAGGTTCATTCCTCCTTCACTGGCTGACTTTTCAAGTCTGTCGTGGGTTCTGTGTTCTGAAAGGCTTTTAGTCTGGGAAATTGATGATTATAAGATCTTCAGTCTCCCTTTCACTCTGTATTTTAAAAAATTAGAGGGGCTGGTTGTGTCATTCAAAATGTAAGTGCATTAAAAAATCAAAAATACATCGCAACATGCTACTGCAAGAAACATTAGTGGTAAAACCAGACAAAACAATTTACAGCAGAACCACACAATTTACAATCAGATCACACATGATTTCACTACGTATTCCAAGGGGTTTTTCCATGAAACATGGGTTTGTTTGCTACCCTGTGGTGTTGCTGTGGGGATCAGGCACCACCACACTCCTCGCTGAGCTCTACCCAACACCTGCAGCTGTGGGTTAAAGCTGAGGGGTTTTAACCCAACTTCCAAAGCCACATCCAAGTAAACAGTTTATTAAATCCTAGGGACTATTCCCAGAAGAATCAGACAGTGCTGGGACTAGGTCCCTCATTTTTTTCCCTTGCTTTTCCCTGCAAAGTCCTGCCACTTTGATAAGTGACATTTCCTATGGCAGCCTTCCCATTACACATTTAGCACCTATTCCCTGCCTGGCAGTTCGCAGCCCAGCACTTGCCTAATTTCTTTCCTGTTAGCTTTGTAATTCTCCTCTTCACCCCAATCCTGTTGCAAAATTCAATTAAGGCTGGTTAAAAACTGCGAGTGCGAGTGAGCAGCACCTGGCACCAGGGCAGGCTGCGACGTCTGCTGGCACAAGCAGCAGAGCTAAAGGGCTGTTCAAAGATTTCCATTTATTTCTTGGGTTTAGGTGGCTTGACTTGTTTTTTGCAATTATCTTGACCTCTTTATAATTTTACCATGGCCGGGGAAGTCAGGCAGATGCCCTTAGGCCGTGTCACCAACCATTTACTGCTCTCAAATATATATATAAATATATATATATAAAAAAAAATATATATATATCAAATATAGAAAGATCTATTTGAGAGAAATAAATATGTAAAAAATATAAATTCTCTTTAAAAAAAGTATATCTATATATGTTAAATTTAAATTTCCCATCTTGCTATGCCTTGTGTGGGGTTCTGAATTGAATCACTGCTTTCAGGAGTGATAACCCCATCGGGGCTCAGGGGTGGGATGCTCAAGACCTGGCAAAAATTTTCCAAGGAAAGGGATGTGGGAGTATTCCTGGAGCAGGGAAGTTAGATCACTCTTGGCTTTCAGGAGCACTATCTTTTAAATGAAACTGCAAGACGGTGAATAAAGTGCAGGCTGAAACAAAAGCCTCAGTGATCTTTGGCAGATTACTTTGGGAAAAGTATGGCCCATTTCAGAAAAATCAAAGCAAAGAAAAACATTGACTACAATTCAGAGGCCTAATGTATTATTATGGCTTTTTATGGATTTTATATATAATTTTCTGTAAAGTTAAGAGGTTGAAGTGATCTCTTACATTCAGCTGCATTATCAGCATAACACCAAACAATTTTCTACATCTTATTATGCTCACAGTTGACATACTATTAGAGAAATGTGCAGCTGTCTTACTCTGCTATTCATTTCCTCATTACTATTTTATAAATATATGATTAACAGTTATTGCAGCTGCCTAATTCACATTTATTGCAAATGCAACCCCACAAATGAATGTTCAAAGCAAAGAGATGTGGTTTTAGACTAATTTAAATTTTACAGTTCCATTTACCCTGCTTTTTAATTTACTGTATAATGACCCTATTAGAATAAAACACATCTGGAAGTTCTTTGGGGAACATTTAATTTTCTGTGGCTTCAGTACTAACAGAACTTGTACCATAAAGGCCACAGATGCTTTGAAGACTGTACAAATTTTCACATTTTATGCCAAGATGCTGGTTAATTGTACATATGAGACAATTACAGCAAGGCAAAAGATAAAGTTCTCTCTACCTTGAAAGAAAACGAAAGAACCTCATCCTTAGAAAACTGCTTTTTGGTAATAACCATATTTTACCCTCATCCCTAGAACAAGGGAAATTTGAGGTGGAATAAAATGGACCCAAAATGTTCAGAGTAAAACCAAACAGCATTTTTCAAAGTCCTGGTACTTCTGCTTAGTCTTAACACCCTTGTAAATGAAGGGAAAATGCTCTCTCCCATGCCTTTCCCAGCTTCATTGCCAGCCCCTAAGCTTCTCATCATCACTATTAAGTGAAATAGTAAATCAATGAGACCAGAGAAGGCTTTGGAGGTCAGTGGGCGATTCCATAAACATCCCATATTTACAGGCCATGGCAAGGATACAGATGCTGCGAGTCCCAGCCTGCCATATTAGCAGAATCATCCTGAGAATTTGAAATTGATTTGAATATTAAATACAGATCACTGCAGCAGAGCTCTTTTACAAGAAAGGATGTGAATCCATTTTCATTGATTAGTTAATTTATGTTCTACAACTAATCGAAACACAAATCTCATTAGCCACAGGTCAGTAGAGCTGGGGAGGGGGAGAGGGGAAAATCATTTGGATAGCCCAGTTAGCTGTAAAGATATAATTATAAGGCAAACAGTTTTAAAGGCAGTGCCTTGATCAGCGTGTGCAACGGGCTGTCAGCGAGGCTCTGTGCCACTTCTCCTCAGCACTTCGGGTCTAAAATCTATTTTTAAGGAAGATGGTTGCAGGCACTCAGCTCTTCCAGAGAGCAGCAGCCTCGGCTCCCTCCCAGCCCAGGCAAAACAAGCAAAAAGCAGAGTATTTACACAGCGTAGGCACAGCTTAAGGAATCGTAAGTGACATTAATTAATTAATCGTGACCTCCTTCCATGCTGAAACAGCTCAAACACGCTCGGTGGCCTCAGCCCCTTTCCCTGAGCGTGCTCCAGCCACCCCCCAGACAACACCAGATGTCAGCAACACTGAAATATAGTCAGATCAGAGATGCCTTGTCTGTTTCCTCAGGAATATTCTGCAATGTTTCTACACCCACGAGCAACAGCGTTCACCTGATGTGTTCTCAGATAAACAACTGATAGGATTTCCAGCTCAGAGGTGGATAAATATGGAAGCACACGTGCTAGAAACACTTCCAGCTCATTGCTGAACACGGTTTGATGAATTAGAATTTGACAACTATGCCCTAGTACAAATTATTTGCTTATTAAATGAAAATTTTCCATGTGTTATGTAGGTTTTGTCCATTTAGACTCGAAGTTATGGGAGTCATTTCATTAAAAGCTCATATGTTGCACTACAATTTTACCCTGAAGTCTTTAAGCAACAAAGTTTCAGAATCAAATTATTATTCCAGGCAGATCTTTCTGTATTTCCGTAGTCCCTTACATTCTGTAATTGCTTTATACTGTATTAAATGCATGAAATAATATTCTGTAGTCAGTAATAATAAAAATAACAACGATGAACACTTTGGAGCTGCAGAGCTCTGTATACACACAAAATCAGGAGAGACAAGGCACCAAGAGGTGGCTCATTTTTGCAGCTGAGCAAGCATGGGCATTGCCAGGTAAGAGACCTGCCCAAGCTCAGCCCAGCACAGGAATCCTTCTCCTCCTGGAAGAGGCTTGAGAAGGAGGTAGGAGGCCAGAGCAGGGTTGGTAGAACAGTGAATTGTGCTCATTATCTCCAGCAATGCATCCAGAACAAGCTGGTGATGCTCTCCAGAACACACCTCACCCTCTGCAACTGAGCCTCCACCTCTAAAGGGCCTGGAGGAGCAGCGCCGGGGTTCTCCTTGGGAGGAGGTAACTCCTAGTCCTTAAGCAAGAGGAATAATGTGGAGGTTTTCCAGTTGGAGAGAAAGGAACACCGCTGCAGGAAGGTAGGAAAGATAAATAGTTCTAAACAAACTCTCTTGTTTTGGGTTAGCACTGGGTAAATTGTGGGTTTGGGCTTCCGTGTGTTTATCTAGCTCTGTGTAGTTTAGTTTTATTTAAGAGAGAATCTCTGTCACAGGGACCAAAGCAGCTTGTTTGCATCAATTCTGCTCCTTCTGGCTGTTTCCTTGAGAAATATGGGAAATGTTGCTCCAGGAGCTTCAGATTTCTGCACTGAGCACCAAGCTGTGATTGCTCCTCAAAGCAGGAACAGAGGTTTATCAGAGGTCATGCTGATCCGAAACCTCTCTGCTTCAGCATCAGTCAGAGAAAGAGACAGAAAACTCAGAGGTTCTTGTATTTTATCCCAGACAAATTCAGTGACTCATTGTGTAACCTTTGGGAAGTCGCTTGACCTCTCTGGCATCCATTAACTCACGTGAAAACTCAGTAAATGGTAGGACCTTGCTGAAAAGCAGATACTTAAAACTGAATTTTCCTGGGTAAATAAATGAGAAAAACAACCAACAAAGAAAGGCACTGTTCAAAACTCATCCCGTGACCCCATTATTCATGGATCATTAGTGTAATAGGCCACATGGGATCCATAAAAGGCATTATTGCCTTTTATGTCATTGCGTATTTAGAGAGTGATAATCCATATATTATTGAAACAATATAGACTCTAACAACTCCTTCCAACCTATTTTAAGAGGTCTCAAGATTTTAAAACCAATAACTAATGAACATTATATCTATCTATATATATCTGTATATGACTTATGCAGTAGCAGCAACTACAGTGCATTTGCAAAGAAAACTCCTTTTAATCTCTGGACTGAAAGCATCTAGTTCACATTATGGTAAGTAGTTGGCAAATGATCATTTTATTAAGTTAAAGGCACTCATTAGTGCTGCTTTGAAAAGGCTATGAACCTGCCCCTCCCTGCAGAGATGTATTAATGCGTGAGATGGCTGAAAATACTGATAATCAAATGAAGTGCAAACAAAAAAGCTGCATCTAACGGCACATACACAGCGCTTTTCCTTTTGGTTCAAACACCATTATTCTCCATTCTGTAGCTCTCTTTTTTTTCCTTTTCTGCCACAGACAGGTACTTTACTCCACGTCTCTCTCTGAAAAAGGCATTGGAAGCTACTATCTTGAAATTAGTTCTAATAATAGTTACAAAGGAACAAAACCAAAACCCATTTGAAACAGAAATGTGTTTGTACAGTAGAAAGTGCTGCCACTGTCTTGTATCTTCACATTATCTTATTTTTTTTTGTTTTCTACATTCCACATCCTCAAAGTATTTCTGTAGGAATTGGGTCCATAAATACTGGTAAGAGTCTGCACCCAGATTATCAAGCACTACCCCAAAAACATACAAAGGGATACAAAATCTCTTCCCTCTGCTCAGAACAGTGATGGGGAGGGACCCACACACCTCACTCAAGGTGATAAGGGAGAATTATCCCTGGCTTGTGGCCCTGCTTGCCACAGCCACCACCCTGCAGATTGGAAGGTATCCTGCTTGTGGGATGTTCCTGAACTCATTTCAATCCCTGTGCTAGCACAGACCTGCTCCTCAAACAGCTCCAGCTCACCCAACTCACAGTGACCAACAGCAGGGGAGGAATTCAGCACCTGAAGAGCTCAGCCTGGAGGACAAATCTGCATCCAAAGACAACAACCTGAGGGATGACCACAACCTTTTCCATCAGAGACATGCAGGGAGTCCCTTAACGGGAGAGTTGTCCTAATTTTAAGGCTGTCACATGTTGTGGGAGTAACGCAAAAATACTTTGTCAGGGACTGGGACCAAGCTCTTGATCCTAATGTCAGAAAGCACGTGGTTGATATGGCACAGAACTCAGCAGTACAGCCGAGGAGGACAGTGAAGGACACAAAATTTGACAGATATTCAGGTAAATTCAAGCCTCTGTGGGTTTTAATCTGTAAGGAGCATCTCTGCTTGCAGCTGTGACTGGTACCTGTCCCACCTTGCAGCCATTCTCAGAAATGCTCTGCAGGAGCAATAGGTTCCTTTATCCTCCCCAACTTCCCAGGCAGTCAGGCCTCAAATTTCCAAGGAAATAAGATTTTGTGAACCTGCCTTTGTTACTCTGTGATTAGGCTGCCATTACCAGGAAGGGGGCAAAAACGTGAATATAAAAAGACCCTAACCATCCTACTTATTAAACACAGTCTCGCTCTGGCAAACTTCAAAAAAACCCATAATATTTTCTCAAAACACCCATTAAACTGTTACAGGCCTTTTCTGCTGTTTTTCCCCAACACAGCTGATTACTCAGGGTGCACACCACTGAGTGTAAACACCAGCTTGCTTCTTTTATAACTGCTCATCTTCCTCCTCTTCCTGTGTGATCACCTCTCAGGTGCCAGAATCGAGGATATGTGGTATTGCAATTGCTTCCTTGGCAATGGTGGCCACAAATAAATAAATAAAGCTGTGCCTCCAGCATGACAGTGGAAAATCCAAAGCCACAAGTTTCTGTAGTGGGGATGGCAAACTGCAGTTTGCAAGGAAAGAAGCTGCATTCATGATTTTTATTCAACTTTCTACTTTGCCTTGCAAAATGCTTGGCTCACAATCTCTCTTTGTTCTCCTGAGGAATAAAAAACCCAAACCAACAAAAATCAAAACATTGAAAGGTGTCTGGTGTTCTTCAGATGCCTTGGGCTGACCTTTACCGTGCCTGCAGTGCAGACACGTTTGACAGGACATAATGAAGTGCTAACGAGATTGAGGAACATCATGAAGGATCCTCAGGCTTCCTGATGAAATCAGAAATGTGCTCTGCACTTTTGTTTTAGACTCTTAGCCACTCTCTCAGCAACTGATGCAGCTCTTTTTCTGATACCAAGTCTCCCATGTGCCATTTGTTGAAGGAAAACCTCCATCGTTACATAAACTAAATATTAGGTGATCATATTGAGTATATTTTTCATTTTGGCTCTCTGAGCTGTAGTCAATCCTGTTATAATGTGCTTTTAGGGGGGATGGAAGAACATGTAGAAGGCCTCAAGTCTGCTTAGGTCTGATAGGTCTGATCCTAAACTGGGATTAATAAGAAGAGTTTGAGTTTAATTTGCACAATCATATGGAATAATGCCAGTTTTGCTCTATCATTGCCTCTTCATGAATAACTGTATTCTGAAAAAAAACCCCAGTTTCCAGACTGTAAATTAGCATTTTCACAGGCACTGTCAGGGTTTGGGTCTGTGAAGTTGCAGTGATGTGTGTTGGCTAACAATGTAACCCCTTACATTTTAACTAAAAAATGCAGATTTATGTCAAGTAGCAACACATCCTGCCCAGGTTATTTTTCCTAATTTGGTCTCTAATAGCCAGAAAACTGTCTGAGCTTTCCTGAAGGCACAAGTACCTGTGTGAATATTACAGACACTGTGTCTGGTTTATTGGGAGAATTTACTCACAGCTGCACCACATTGAGACATCAGCTCGGATATGCAGGTGGGCAGGTTAAATGTTAATTTCCTTTCTACTGTACCATTTTCTAACCTCTGTCCATGAATCAAAGTGAGTAAAAGGTTCCTCACTCAGAGACATAAAACAAATTGAACAAATTATGTTACTTAACTGAGGAAGGACCAGTAAGTTCATTGATTTTTTTTTTTTTTTGTTTGGCTTCAGACGTTCCTTTTTAATTAGTAAGAATTTTCAAATATGACTTTTAATTTTAGAGTGTTATGTCTCAGATATTCCATCCAGGTATTTCAAGGTAGCACAGCTCCACAAGTGCTCATGTATCTTAAAGAGGAAAATCCTGGCTTTGGTTGCAGCTGTTTGATTTCATTAAAGCCAGCAGCCCCCATCCCCTCTTCACGAGAGTAGGAAGTCAGGAGCAGCTCCACTAAAGCCAGGTTTAGCACTGGGAGGAACACAAAACCAGGCCCCATGGGGTTTGAAAGCTGAAACAGCCAGCACAATGCATCCAAACGAGTTCAAAACTAGAAGCCAGGGGATTAGAGTACAATGTGGTTATCAGGATATGAAAAACAGCCATTAAGTGCCCAGTTCTTTTAGATGGATCATGAATCTCAGTCACCACCAGCAACAAGTTTCTTAAGCTGACAATCTGCTATTTAAAGAGTACAAGAAGAGAGGGAATTTAAGCTTGAGCCAAGCTGAGGTACATTTCTCTTTCTGTGGCAGCACTGACAGCATGAAAAGGAAATGTTTAATACTAATGGGGACTTTTAAATTTTTTACTTAGAGGATATTTTTGTAAGTATCTAAAAATTGTCTGAGTTTATTTCTGCTTTCAGGGAGCAAATTTTCCATGGCAGTCTCTAATCATCTGTGTAGAGATGATACACAAACACAGGTTTTAGGGAGATAAATGCACTCGTGACTGCAGATTGCTGGAACTGCAATCCTGGAGAGTTCATCCCCTTGTCAGTAGAGCATTAATAAGATATCTGTGCCACAGGAAATATGCCTTCACTTGTGGGGCTGGTGAGTCCATCTCTGTTCTACCCATTAGTTCATCTTTTCCTGGAAAAGTGTCCTTCTCCTGGACCACTCGCTCCCTTTCTGTGCTCAGCTGCTTTCCCAACAGCTCACCCTGCTGCACATTCCCCTCACATGGGGATTTGTGGTAGATTTGGATGCATCCCTCACTAATTTCCACTTCAAGGTGTCCTGGTCTCCTTGGGCAGTGGAGGCTGGGTTCAAGGATCTGAACTGCAGACATTAATGAACTTTCTGCTGCAAGTTAAGGCATCTGCAGTGGTAAGAATTTTCACAATGATGGTATTTACACGCCCCAATTTTGCCTGATACACAAAGAGGGAAAGCATAAGCACAAGCACCTGCATCAAAATATTTATTCCATCATTTTGAAGCAATAATTTAATACCTATTTATGGTACCTTTGTCCCATGCAATGGCACATCTGTGTAAAGGAGCAAGATCCTCAGAACCTCCTGGAAAACATCCCATTGCCTGTGAACGATGAGGAAAAGAGCTGCTGTTTGATGCTAACTGGGTGGGAAACTGGGAGGCAAAAATAGCTTTTGGAATAGTTGTAGAGGCTACAACTCAGGAGTAGCAGGCCTCCATCCAGAGCAGAAATGTCTGTCCCTCCCCACCGTCTCTCTCTGAGCTGAATGTTGATACACACAGAGATGCTTTTGGTTTGCACTAAAAGCCCTTCTAGAAACACTCTTGGGTTTCACCCCCATTTACCTGCATAATTACCTGTGATACAGCTCAAGATTCACATGGATATTTATATTTGCCCATTAACAAATAGTGTAGACCTTCCTTTCGCTCTTAAATATTTTACCCCTCTTCCTTGAAAAAAAGATAAAACATTGAGGACATTGATTTTTCCTTCCAAAACTGAGAATAAATTTGAAAAATGAAAGTTAGAAGGAAAACCCTCATCTACTTTCACAGAAAAAATGTTTCACTTAAATATCAAAATATCACAATGGTTATGGGGTTGGATTTTCTTTCTTTTGCTTCCATAAAATTACTTCTGAGATGTTTCTTGGTGATATTCAGCACTACTGGAACAACAGTATTTTATAGCCAAGGAACAGTCACAATTTCCTTTGGAACCCTCCACAGCCTGGAAGAGAAATGGGGCAGCAGAGCAGTCAAACCTCCTTGGGGCTACACAGCTGCTCCTCTGTGTCCTGCCCAGGAGCCAGGGGAGAGGGGACATCACAAATGATGGTGCCAAGGCCCCACCACTCTTGATTTTCAAGCATGTGCTGAAGCCTGGAGTGGAGTAAAACTTGTTCTGATATCCGTGCATTGTACCTTTCCTCTGCTTCTGGTGTTAAATTTTAACCTAAGGCAAAAATGTAGGTTATGGCATAATTTATTAAAAAATCAATACCATATTCCCCAGTAATGGCACAAACACTCCAGCTTATAATAGCTTTACTGTAGTAGGGGATTTTTTTATCATTACTTTCCAATATGATAACGCTTGTTCTAAGGTCAACAGACATCACATGATTGGGGGGATATTTTTATAGGAGTGCAGCAGCAGCAGCCTTAAGCTGGTGCACGTGTGGGGCTGAACTCACCGCGGGGCGGGACGGTGCACACACAGAAGGTGTTGTGGTTGGAAAAGTCCTGGAGATCCCTGCTTTCTGTCCTCACAACCATCATAACCTGTGGTTCCTGCACGGTTTTCTGAAGATTTCCTGCCAAACACCTCCTCCCAGCTTTAGGACCCAGCCCTTTTCTATGTCCAAGCATCCTCAGCTCCCTGCCCAGCACACACGAAGTCCTGCCTCCCCTGAACGCAGCCTATAAAGGGTTTATTTGAAAATTAATTCCTTTCTCTCCTGGCTCTCTCATTAGTTGCTAGGTTATCTAACCTATATGATGTAAAACCCCAAACGGCTGCAAAGGCACTTTGTGTCTGCAGTTGGAGCGATGAAGAATGGCCTCAATGAGATTATGCTAACTTTATATAACTTATTAAAATGAATATCAAACTTTGTTTTGCCTCATTCAATTTTTGATGTTAATTAAGTAAGCACAAGCATAAGAAAGGAAATTAGATTTGCTACTTAAGGAACTTCCAATAAAGCCATGGATGTTAGTGAAATGAGTTTCTAATAAACATTAATAAGTGTCTCTATAACAAGCAGTGCTTGTCTTTTAAGAACATTGGATTTTTCTCACAGGATATGGACAGCAATAAAATACATTTGCAAATATGAAGATATATTACAGGCACATTTTTCACCGCAAGCCTCAGTTCCCAGCTTTCTGATTTTGTGACCTTGGGAACAATCATGGGCCAAGAAATTCAAAAAAACATTTTAAAATTCATACAAATGTAATTTAGGAGCAGCACTGGCTAGATGGGAACTTTAGACAAGATTTTTACAGTGAATAATGCTTTTCTTTGTCCATTTCAGACAAATTTAATGTCGCTACTACATTTGACATCAATCACCCAGTCATGAGCAGCCACATCCTTGCTCAGGCTAATGACAGGGGAGGAAGGTGCAGAGCCAGGACAGTGCAGCTGTGCACATGGAGACTCAGGGACAGCCAGAGCTTCTATTTCACCTTCCTGCTGCAGCCAGAACAAAGCTATTAGAGCCAAGCACAAGGGAAGCATCTCTCTCACAGTTGTGCTCATTCATCGCTCCTAAAATTAGGTGGGGTTTGAGAAATCCCTATCTGGGCAAAAGACAATTTCCAACTTACAACATAATGCCTGGAGCAGGTTTTGTTTGCCTGCTGCCCTTGCATTTGGCAGCTGGAGTCGGTGACAGACACACATGGAGAAGAATTGTGGAGCAGGATGGTGACATTTTCACGTCATCTTTTGAGCATAAAATGCCACCTTTTAAATGCAGAGGCACCACGGGGTGCTGAGGGGGCCACACATGGTGGTTAAAGTCATAAATTTGGTGTCAGAAAAGACACACAGCCACAGTGGGTCTGCCAGAAAGACCAAACTTTCCTGAACTCCAGAGATTTCAGTGTTTACATGGGATGAGGAGCTGCCTTTCCCTAAGCTCCCATGGTATAAGCAGGGAAAGGCAGCTTTTCTGCACAGCCACTGCAGGGGTCAGCTAGCAGGTAACGATCCACAATTCATTGCTGCCCACAGAACAAACCTCACAGGTCATTCCCTCCCTCGCTGCTCAAACCTGCTCAGAGGCTTCTGGCAGAGCTGCATAAATTTGTTGGATTACATCTGGCTTTATGGGTGACTCTGCCCAGCCAAAGTTTAAAACAGCAGCACTGGAGGGAGGACTGATAAAATCCAGTGATCCTCTCCATCAGAACTTCCAGCAAAGCAAAAATTCTGGGCTGCAATTACCAGTCAAACAAATACACCCCGATTTTTATTATCCAACATATTACGTCAGCAGAGGTACTCCTGCCACAGACTGGCCTCAAGTCACCAACTTCAACCACATGAATTTGTTTGCTCATAATTCATATCATGCATTTCAGTCCACTCAAAGTAATAACTGCATCCCTTCCTGGTAATGAAAAGTGATTAATTTTCAATTATGGTAAGTATCCAATTTTTCACAGTGCAGCACTGGTCTAAGTCACCCTATCTCTAACATTCTAATTACAGACATTAAAAGTTCCTTATAATTATTGCAGAAAGATCAGTAAAATTAAAAATATGAGTTACTTGCTGCTATTATTACATTTGCTCTAATGCAGCCAAGGCTTAAATTTCTGCCTGAGCTGCCAGCCATTTCATCAATGTCTTTTTGTGACTTGTTTAGAACAACTGGTTTTATTTCACAGTCTCAGTAACTGTTCCAACAGGTCTGTTAACGGGTTGGCACTCTACATTTTGTAAAGCTCTAATTAAGCGAAACAAGCTAAAAATCACTAATATATGCCTTTAGCAAAGTAGCACTGTAATTATCTCATTTAACAGATAACTACTTGTATTTCATTTTTCAAAGCACAAAGAGAAAACTAGCTCTAAATGTCACTTTTCAGGCTCATTAAACTCAGTAGAGAATTATCAAATTAGAGATTTCTACTACAAATACTATAATAAACTCCGTGAGCTCATATGAGCAGCATGAGGATTTGGGGAAGGGACAAGTATTAGAAAATATTCTGTTTTGCAGAATAAATGCTGGGTGCATATTTACAAACAACTTTTATTACAACGTTACACAAATTTTGGTCCCCTTTAAAAGAACCCAAAGTATCGAATTGTGTATTGCACATACAATATAACATAACCTGCAGAATTTTATATTCAGGTGCCAAATTCTTTTTTTCTGTCTCAACACGATCACCTTTTTTTTCCCTAAATCTTCTTTCCGAAGTTACTCTTTGGAACTGTAGGAGAACTGGGCGATAAAAGAAAGTTATGCAGATGTCAGCATACAGCTTCAAGGCGAGATTTATTTGTCTGTGTGTCTGATGAAAGCACTAACACGGATCCAATCACCTCACATAACCACTGCCAGCTCAAACCAAGGCATTTACATCGGAGCCTGAGGCCTGGACTGCAAAGTTTCCATGCAATAACCAAGTCATAACCCATAACTCCTTCACTTGCACTAACGGTGTAATATTCCCGGATTTCAGTCATGTTTCCATAAAGCAGGCCATGCCCATATCTGCATTTATTTCAGTGTCACCGTGGATGTGTCTGTCCTTGCTGATGGCAAAACTAATGCCCACACACAATGTTTATGGAAAGCCTGCGAGATATTTCCACACTAAAGCAGGCAAAAAACTGGAAACAGCAAAAGGAACCCGATAGGAACTGCTGTACGTGATGTGGGCTGAGATCCCAGGGGCAGGAGCAGAGGGTGCAGGTCACCCATCCCACATTTAGGACATAAAAACATCCTGCTGATGGGTGAGGATCCCTCAGCCCTGGTATGAGCAGGCAGAAAAACCAGTTCAGCCAAACCACTGTGGTTGTCAGCCCTCTTTAACACCCTGTCCCACTGAGGAGCTTGTGCAAGGCACCAGGGCCAGCTGAACCCATCCCCCTGAGCCAGCCTGGCCGGGCACAATCGATGAGGTTCCACCAGGGATGCATTTGGCTGGCTGTGACTGATGCCCTGGGATATTCCTTGGAGTGCAGCTCCAGCCCTGGAAGGGAGCAGGCAGAAACGGGGCTGCATTCCAGGGCATTTGTATTCTGCTGGGCTCCTTTTTGTGCATTATAATATGGCTTAGAAGCCTCCTGTAAAGAAAGTTGGAGCAATAAAGGCCGACTGATTGATTGATGCATCACCATTTTTAGGGTCCGTTGCACAAACTATTTGGATAGTGGAAGCCCATAAAGTATAATGTCTGTGCTAAAAGTGACACAATGAAGAAGATGATGCACCTGCTTCAATTTCAGCTTGGAGTCATTATTTAGAGCTGGGGGTCTAGGAGTTGCAAAATACTGCCTTTCTAGTTCCCTACTGGTTTGCCACAAGACAAATGTCTAAAGCTAAGGACCCCGGGCACTCAATAATAAAAACCTTTTTAGAGTCTAGACCCTTCCACTAGTTAAAGGAAACCTATTCCCATTTTTCTGTTAGGAAAAAAAATGGGATGCAGTTTCCCAGTGGCAGAGATCAAATTTTTTATTTATATTAAAAATGCAGGATTTGGGGGAGAAAAAAAAACAACATTGCATGGACAAGACCGGTGGGTTGAGGGGAAGATCTGAATGCAGCTTCCCAGCATGTTGCAAAAAGGAGCAAAACTGGAATCTCTTTCCATAGTTAGACACAAACCACCCTTGCAAATTAGCTGACAGTGTCATTTCCATCTGGGAAACACAATGAAGAATAACAAAACACTCTGAAAGCTGAAAACCAATTAGAGCACAGTGTTAGTGCAGAATTACCGGCCAAATTGATGTTTCCTTTCCCCTTGGTAAATTCGGGCAAATGTAAAAGATCTGAGCCACCCAAAATTCAACCCTCTCCAAAATCAGTTCACGACTGAGCCCCTCAGTTCAGTCCCTGCTTGCACTGTGGGTTTTACACATCTCAGACATCTTAGGGGGGAACACATCCCTCTTTAAACTCAAGTCTATTGATATGTTTTTAAGGACCAAGCTTGCAAAGTAAATTTTCCATTCCCACCTCAATTAACAGCAGTTGAGGACATTCAGGTTAGATAGTCACAGATGGGTTTTTTCCCCTCAAACAGATGTTCAGCTCTTTCCGAGGTTTTGCAGCTACTTCACTCAGAATAAATGACCCATGCATGAACACAAACCCTCACAGGCAAAACTCTCTGAGAAACTGTGGAAAAAAGGAATTTGTGAAATTCACTTGTGAAATTGCCACTGGAAAATGGGGACATAGACCTCTTGGAGCAAGTCCAGAGGCAGCCACGGAGATGCTCAGGGTGCTGGAGCATCTCTGCTATGAAGACAGGCTGGGAAAGCTGAGGGACACCTTAGATCCCTTTCCAGGGCCTAAAGGGGCTCCAAGAGAGCTGAAGAGATACCTGGGACAAGGGCATGGAGGGACAGGACAAAGGGGAATGGTTTCCACTGCTGGAGGGCAGGGATAGATGGGATATTAGGGCAAAATTCTTCCCTGTGAGGGTGGTGGGGCACATCAACACCTTGAAATGCAAAGAATGGGGAAGTTGGTACAACACCCAGGAGTGGGAGTTGTACGGGTCCAGTTGATGCTGCACCGGACTTCAGTGGTGATGGAGGCTGGAGATGAACCAGGAACACACCTGGAGGAACAACGGGGTCAGCCCCAGGCTCTTGCCTTTCACATCAACTATTACTGGGGGCAAGCCAGGTGGGAAGAGCAGTGAGACGAAGGAGGAATGAGATCAGACTTTGTTCACAGACCGTAAATGAATTTACCTTAAATGATCCTTTCATTAGATCCATGTTGTCACTTCCAGCATACAGGATTGAATCCATGGAAACTGTATGTAACGTGCTGTGCATTGATAGGGAAGTGGCTTGGCTATCAAATGACCAAAAAGAAGAAAGGTTAAAGAGTGTGACCTATTGAACAATGACCTTCAACTGTTCCTGCAGGAGATTCATTTTCCCTTAAGGAACAGAAGTAACCTTTGAACCTCAGACCTTCATATTTACCTTTAGCCTTCTGGCTCCTCCTGACAGAGCTGCAGAAGAAGAACAGTCCTGGACAGATCAGGTTTGCTCCACCCTTCTGATCAGCTTGGGATACATCTGGCCCTGCTCTGCCCTTTGCACCTAGATTCCATTTGCTCCACAGGGGTAACTTCTCAAGGTCAGGAACAGGCACTGTTTTTTCAGACTCCTCACAGTCATCAACCCAGATTACTCTGAATCCCCATCAAACAGGAGTCAGTTGATCTACTCCAGCTCACCACCACAAGGTCTCATATCTGTGTGTATACTATCTGCAGGGTTGCCCTACAAAGCAGTGACAAATATCTTTCCAGATCAATGGCTCCTGCTGGGAAAATAAATGTCCTGGATTAGCCTTGGACATTTGGGTAGCAGTTATCCTGTACCAATATTCTTGTCTGTTGACATTTTCTCTTCATTTTTATCTATTGCAGACTAAACCAGCATTGATCAGAAGGAAAGCTCTGTACATGATTCTCCAGCTTGGTGTCATCAGAGCAGTTACTAAACACTTCACCTTCAAAGAGTTTCTCTTCTACTTTCATTTCATCAAGAATGCCACATTTTCCAAAAGAGACTGTAACACACTGCTGCAAATTTCATCCACCAAAAGGCTGTATCCATCAGTTTTCCTTTCTCTCTACACATTCCAGAATTTTCTCTGCATTTTCCACAGCTTGTTGTTCTTCTGTTGGGAGAAAAAATAAATATGAGCTATGATACAATGCTGTTGGCTCAAATATACTGAACAAAATTCCTAGCCCTGGTATTTCTCTCATGATTTTCCTGGTTCATATCAACCCTGACCTTCAATCTCCTTCATATTTTAAGCTTGGATCTTCCATGGAATGATCCTCTTTTTTTTATTGTGGGCTAGTGTCCACTAAGGACCATTCACCTGATCTTATAAAAGTGAACTCTTTAAGATGGGGACTCCATCAAGATGGGGGCCTTCAAAACAAATTCAGCCAGAGCACCAGTTTGCTGTTTCCTGGCTCCCTTCTTGAAAGAGCAGTGACAAAAAAATTAATTAAATAAGCCATACCTCACAGGAACAGCATCAAGCAGAACCCATCCATAAGATGCTGTAAAAAATTCGCCATGGGTCTCAGAATCACAAAGGTCAGGATCTCTTAGCTAAGTATCATTGCCCATAGGTATGGGAAAATGTCCCAGTGTTTTAAGAGTGCTACAACGCCTTCTCACAATGGAGCAGATAAAAAAGAGCACTGCAGCTTTAACTTTATATTTCTGGCTTTTGTTGGCTGAAGCCAGATCCTTGGTGTTATTTTAATGCAGTAGCAAAGAGCTGCATTTAATACATGATAGGCTCAAGATGCCTCTTTTTTTTTTTTTCTCCTTTTTTATATGTGTGCTGAATATCCAGCATGTAATTGAAAAAGGAAAAGGAGCTGCTTGTTTGCTGCCTGATCCAGGAATGATTAAAGGTAGAAGTTTTTCAGACATTACTGACAGAAAGGGTATAGTTAAAGCTGCTTTAAAAAAGAGCCTTCATAAAGAGCCACTACTCCAACCGCTATTAAAAGCAGGGAGTGAAATGCAGCTTCTTCACCAATTACTGAGAGGAGTGTACACCTTAAAGCACTCTTCGAATTGTGTCCCCCCAGGCTGGCAGCTCCCCAGCCCAGCAGCCTGGGCCAGGCTGTGTGTGTGTGTGTGTGCTGGGGCTCTCGAACCAGTGCCAGCCCATTCAGGGCTACATTAGTGCTGGAGGGGGGGCAGGAGGGGGCCACAACGCTGCACCAACTCCACTCCTCGCTCGTTGTTTGCGACCCATTTACAGCTGAACATCTCTGTGCAGAGACAGCTCTAAATGACTCTCTCCACCTCTTCACCGAACCACTTGTTTTTGTCATTTCTTTCTCTTTTTTTAAAAATCCAGAGGAAATAATTGATAAACCCAACGCCATCCACCTTAAAGGCAAATGCATATATCCACCTGGTTAAAATTCCTCCTCTTTCTATTTTCCATCTCCCTATATCCATTTTGCTCGGCACTGTTTAAACAATACTTCATCAAATGCAGCCTGAAGCAAATAAAAAGCACAGTAGAGTAAATAAAAAGTTAAAAAAAAAAAAAATCACAGGCTGGAGGGTAAGTACTTTTATTCCTGTACTTTCATTGCTTGGGGGAATTATTATTCCATTGCTGGTTTCAGGAGGCGGGGGGGAGCGGGGAGGTGAAAGGACAGCCATGTTATTCGTGAAATGGATTGCTCCTCTCACTGCTTTTCACTCCTCTGGGTTCTCAAAAGTCCAATGATTACAACAAAGTGTGGCCATCTATTCCGTCTTATTGACAAAGGTCCTTAATTACTGCTGCACCAGTAATACCTGCTATTAAATTCTGCTAAACAGAGGCTGCAAATTAGCCGTGGATCCCGGTAACCTTTTGTGTGTAATTACAGGCAGCGGGATTGACGCGGAGGCTACAGCACTGACCCGAGTCACAGCAATGGGAAACCTTTGTTTATCACCTGTGGTGGGGGCCAAAATGTGAAATTAAAAGCTCTCCATCAGTGGAAGGCCTTCGGAAGCCCGGGAAAGCAAGTTGAAGGCAAAAAGCAAACTGTCTGTGTTTATATCCGACTTCTTCAATTGCTGTTTAAACTCGCGGCTCATTAACCTGGGGGGCTGCTCCAGCACACCAGCCACGCAAAGTTTAAAACGGCAAAAATTTAGGTTGCCTTTTGGAGGTGTTCTGTGTTTCATCAAAGCCTTTAACCTGCATTTAAGAACCCGTTTGCTGCACTTGCTAACTATAAACAGGTTGCAGTGTTGCAAAAACCAAACCCAGTAATGCACAAATGTTTTGCGTTTCCACGGCAGGAGGCAGGCGATTGGGAAGCCCTGGTCTGCCTCCATGGGCCTCAGTGTGAGCCCACGCCGGGGACACTGGAGCTGTCACCAGCCATGGATCCATCCTGCTCATCTCTGCATGCCCAGCTCCCATCCTGGGAGGGACAGGCATCTCTTGTGGCACCCTGGTGTGCTCCAGGTGCCTGGGAGCACCCACTGCACGTGTAGATCCAACCTTAGTGCTACCAGAGCAAGGATGCACCACCAGAGAGGCGGTGCTGTAACTCTTTTCATTATATTCTCCTTCTTGGAAAGGTGACACGGGTGAGTATCTCCCACAATCTCCTGCCTCCCTCTTTTCTCCTTCCTCATCCCCAGCCTTAACACCTGACTGATGAGCTTGTTCTGCTGTTCAACAACGTTTTCAGTAAAAAAAAAACTTCCTGATATTCAATCCAGCCCTGATTCCCTGACACATTACAAAGCAAGAACATCCTCTCCCTTCAGAGATGGAGTCAGGCTCTCACCTGAGTGCCAGGCCCTGATCCTGGAGCCAGGGCCCAGGAGAAAAGCAGTTCTGAGCATCCATGAGTGGATGTCAGATGAGCATCCTTGAGATGATGCCAAGGAGAAGTTGCAAAGAGCAGGATTCACGCAGTTGTGCTCGAGCATAAAGAGCAGTTCCCACCTAATTTTTTAGACAAGCAACTAATGAATCCTGCCTTTACAAATAATTAGTTTATGAAGGGGTCTCAAGGACTCTGGTGCAAACCCTGAAATCCTCACCCCAGCAGCAGTTTCACTTCTCCCAGCAGGTAGGAGATTCTGCTTAGAGCTCCCCATTAATTCAGGCCACTGACCTGGGTCCTGTGGCTGCTATTCACATCCTTCCTCTCTCTCTAACTCCAAGCAATCAAACACAGGGCTCTGAAGTTCTTTAATGCTTTATATGGGCTCATTTCTGCAAGTTTCTGAACAATCAGGGTAGAGTGCACAGCACTTTGCAGCTCTGAGGCAAAGATGAGGTTCCCTAAGGAATATATTTGATTCTGTCCAGAGGCCTGGAACTGGACTCATTCCACCCCCAAAGTCCCAACTAAGCACAGTTTTGGAGACATTAGCGATATTAAGGCCAGGTATTTCTCAGGATATTTTAAGGATGAAGTTGCAGAGCATTACAGCAACTTATTACAGACAGAGATACAACTCTCAGCTCTGCTCAGACGTCAGCCAAGGCCAAATGACCCCTCTGAAAGCAGAGACCCGATCCTCCACACCTGAGCAGTCATTCTGGCCTTGCCCTACCTTTGTGTGCTTTACCAACACAGCCAAAATGTGCAGGGGCACATCCAGGCTCCAGTTGCAAGCTGGAAAATTTGTACCTCACAGAAAACAAGAGGAGAAAAAATTATCCCAGGTCATAATGGTAAAGCCAAGGAAAAACCTGGTCCTTGATCCAAACTTCAGGATGGATTGGGAGCATTAGACAGATTCATCATTGGGGTAGAATCTTGCCTCCATGTCCAGAAATGTATATTTTTACAGCAAGGAGACCTAGCTGTTAAGCAAACACCTTTAAAAAGATTTTATGTTTTTTAAAAATTCTAAAGCGTTGCTGACAGTTAAAGCTGTTTGTGTCATAATCACTCGAAATCTCAAAGTCTGAGCTCCCAGAGCCTTTGTATTTGTGAGAGGTTCTGCTGACCTCTCCCTATTTTCTTTAGGAAACAAACTAACTCTCTTGGATTCAGAAAAGAGCTTGAAAATTAGATCTGGAGGCTTTAAACCCAAAAGACAAATAAAAAGAAATCATAGCTCATTAGTTGCTAGAGTCAAAAGGGTTTTTTTCCATAGATTCATTTTTGGTGAGCACTTAATATTTTATAGCATGTGAGCTTAGCAAAATCATGTTAGAGAAATGTGCTTATTACATTTTTGCACAGTTTCATGTGATAATGATACTGCACAACCTGAGAATTACTACAGGAGGATGTTTTTTCAATTAACAATGTTAAGCATTACTAAGTGATGTTATAAATATAAATCATCTGTTTTAACTCCCCCTACAACGTTCACTTGGCATTAGATTCTACTTTTGGAGAAACTCTCCATGACTTTATCCTAAGTCACTAAATAAATAATGCAGACACCAAAGAAACTGCCAGAAATTGAGGGAAGAGACCTTCTTTGCATGACTTGTGAATATTTGCCTTCTTAACAAATCTTTAAGAAGCAAATTGCGTATTAGAAGATGTGCTACAAAATAAATATTAAATAAAAGGTGCCTTCCTCTTGCTTTCTGACCACATCTTGAGAAAGTTCTCAAAACAAGCCCAAATAATATTTTATCTGGAAGTTTCTATAGAGACAGAAAGCCATTTACTGGGGCACTTTGCACTTCATTGACTTTTTGGTTTAAAAATTAAGCATCTGCCTTAACCTTTCTAGATTTTTCATCACACAGTGCCTCCAGACAGCAGGAGCTCTCATCCTAACCCATGTGCTGCCCCCCAAAGCTTCCTCTCTCCACTCTGATGCTCAGAAAGTCCAGGTTAGAGACAACATTTAACTTTGGATCAATTTACAATAAGCTCAGTGAATCACAAGCTCAGACTAGACAGCATTTTTTTTAAGCTGCCTGAAGTCTTTCCCTTCTCAGTTGAACATTTTTGACCCTTTAATTTGGAGGGGTTCATTTGAGACCTTGAAACACCTTCCAGAACCTAAAGGGAGATACAAGAGAGCTGGAGAGGGACTTTTTGCAAGAACATGAAGTGATAGCAGAAGGGGGATTTGCTTTAAGATGAAAATGGGTAGATTTAGATGGGATATTGCAAGGAATTGTTCCCTGGGAGGGTGGGGAGGCCCTGGCACAGGGTGCCCAGAGAAGCTGTGGCTGCCCCTGGCTCCCTGGAATTGCCCAAGGCCAGGCTGGACGGGGCTTGGAGCAGCCTGGGACAGTGGAAGGTGTCCCTGCCCACGGCAGGGGTGGAACTGGATGAGCTTTAAGGTCCCTTCCAACCCAAACCAATCTATGATTCCATTATTTAAGGGCATGATCTGAAGCTGATGAAGCTCAACGGGGAGATGCCCCTCTGGTGCCTTTATCAGCTGATGATTTGAACACCCACCACCACCTTTCTCAGGGGCACATCTCACCTCTGAGCAGAGCCTGCATGAGCGTCCATGACTTTACTAAAGCAAGTTTAAACAACAAAACTATTGCCTTATGTTCGAGGGCTGCACCAACAGCCTCAGCAGCTATTGCTCCACAGAGACCTTGCAACAGCTCCAGCCCAAGTCACCTCAACGACCGTGTGAGGGCACATTCGGGTGTCCTTATCACCATCATCTGACCTTTACTCTGTGCACGGGTCAGAATTTCTTTGTCAATGGGTTTTATTATTAGCATTTGCCAACTGCTCTTTAAAACATTAAAACGCAATCATAAGCTTCCAGAGCGGGATGAAGGTTGAGTTTTTTTCCTTCTCACTTAAAAAAGGCCTGAAGTCCCAGAAGACACTGTAAATATATGTGGTACTTTGCAGCTCAGATGGCCAGCACAAACCTTTCTAAACTGCTTGCCTATCAAAATCATATTTGGAATTGTGCTTTGTAAGTACGTGCAAAATTTACATTACAAAAGATGCAGTATGACATCGAAAAAGAGTTGCTACAACTGTTCTCAAACACTGTAATGTGGAAAAGGGGCCTCCAAGGATTATTTTTATCGCCCTTAGGACTCCTGCTTTGAAGTGCCTCAGCATGACAGCAGAAAACGTCCAATTAAATATTGAAATCACCATAGCAGTATTTTTTAAGGAAAAAAGAACTTCAAGACACCTTTTTAGAAACTGAGTGCTTCCTCGTCACATTACACATGCTAGCGAAATAATTTTAAAATAAAGAGGTAATCTAAATTTTATATTGCCCTGGATGTAATAAGCTCCTGGTGAGCAGAGTAATATCGCAGTAAAATATGAAAGTGCAATGTGCTTTTTGATTACATCAGGGCTTTCTATTTGCCACTTTAATCCTTAGAATTCAGCTGTTCCCTGTTCAGTCCTTTTACATCATCCTTAGCCAATCTGTCAAACATTTCAGACAGCCAAACCAATTTTCAGATTGTTCGGGACTTTGCCACAAGCACCGTGTGCTGTTAATAAGATTTTCATTTGGAGTGATGCCATGTCGTCCATGTTTCCTATTGTATATAAATACTGAGATTTAATGGCTCCAGGTTTTGTTTAATGTTAACATCAACAATAAAAAAAGGGAGGTTCTCAAACGCCAAGCCCCATAGTGAAATGCACTAGTGACAGCTATTTGCAAGGTTAATGTTGTGGAAAACAACATCCATCTTTGAAACAGTTTCATTAGCCCCATACAGCTGACCTCTCCACATAATGTTGTCAAATGTGACGTGCATCAGATTATTGGGAATATGGAGATCAATAAATATGCAACACCAGCGCTCAGAACGCTCCTGGCATCATAGCCATACAAACGCCATCCAACATCCCAAAGAGTAGCTGTCATCTGTCAAATCTACAGGCAAATAGACAGGCTTAAGGGGAAAGCCATCGGTGAGGGTAAAATACATAAGCAAAGATGAATGTGGGAGTGCAAAGTCAGGGTTCTGGTACATTACGGCTCCAAAGGAAAAACTCCAGATAAACTCTTTAGAGCAAGACTTGCCTTATTTGTTGTGTTAAATGGAAACGCCCTCCACACGGCACCCTCCTCGTTTCACGCATCCACTGCTTCCCTCAGTGTTGCTCTTGTCATAAAATCATAGAATTACAGAATACTTTGGGTTGGAAAAGCCCCCCAAAATCATTGAGTCCAACAATTCCTCCAGCACTGCCAAGGCCACCAATGATCCATGTCCCCAAGTGCCACATCCACACGGTTTTTAAATCCCTCCAGGGATGGGGGCTCCACGACTGCCCTGGGCAGGCTGTTCTGATGCTTCACCATCCTTTCGGTGAAGAAAATTCTCCTAAATCCAATCTAAACCTCTTCTGGCTCATCTTGAGGCCATTCCCTCTCCTCCTGTCCCTGTTCCCTGGGAGCAGAGCCCGACCACCCCCCGGCTGCCCCCTCCTGTCAGGGAGTTGTGCAGAGCCACAAGGTCCCCCCTGAGCCTCCTTTTCTCCAGGCTGAGCCCCTTTCCCAGCTCCCTCAGCCGCTCCTGGAGCTCCAGATCCTTCACCACCTTCTTGCCTTGTCCCTACACTGTCCCCTCTGAGGATTACCCAGCTCTGTGGGACACATCCCAGCATGCTGGGTGTCCTGCCAGCCCCAGATCCATGAGCACACCAGGAACTGTGGTCCCCAGTCCTGGCACACACCCCAGGTCTGCAAACACAGCCTAAGAATGGGCTCCCAAGGAGAGGATAGGTATGCTTGGATGTAGTAGCTCACAGAGAAGTTACCATGTTGTGATAATAGAAAAGTGAGTAACAAAAAAAATTATTATTTCCTTTTAATTTTTGAAATAAATTCTATTGACATCAAGTTCATTCTGGTCTTAAACAGGATACAACTCAGCAGCAGATAGAGAAATCAATGTATATCATATCATCAGCACACTTTGTCTTTAGGTCCAAAGATCTGAAAATATAGAGCAGTGGAAGAACTAAAGAGAAGGTTGAGGAGCTGATTTCAAAAGGGAGGAAGAACAGGCAGCACCTTGCACTGCTGAGCTCCCAGTAATTTCAAACCAAAAATGAAGGTGCAAAGATCCCTCCCACCTGGACTTTGACTGTAAACACTTAGGGACTAAAAACACCTGATTCCCTTTTTTCATCTTTTCTGTACGTAAGGCATGGTTCTCATTACCCTGTCCTAGATAATTGGGTAGTAATGCTCAGCTCACAGCTTTGGTGGGGCTGCCACGGTGATGAAATTCTGCAGTAAATCAGAAGTTGGAATCACTCTCTGAGTGGGAGCTGAAAACTCCCCCAAAACTCAGAGAATGACACACCTGTAAACAGCACCTTCTGCCCAGGTATATATGTATATTAAAGAGTTACACTGAGCACATGCTGTCCAATTAAAGAGCCAACAGATTGGGTTTCTGGGGTTTTTTTTCCTTCTGTGGTTTTTAAAATCACTGTTCATGTTGTGGAAAAAGGAGAACAAACAGAAAGCAGACAGGTATTTTTGAAGTATACAGTTATAAGGTGCTTGGCTGATAATTTGCAACCTTGGTACACAACATACCTTTTAGCAAGGCTATTTATTTCTCGGGGAGAATGCTACAGTACTTACGATAAAGGCCTCTGTTGGACCTCTTCATCAATAGCAAACCTTTAAGCACAGCACATTTCATAAATAGGAGTTCCACTAACACAGACTTCAAAAGGATAGAACCTGATAATTCAAAAATAGAGCTATATTAAGTGTTCCAACAGTCCATCCATAAAAGCAGCCTCCAAACGCCTCCTCTGTGCAGCATGACAGTCTATTAGAATAATGGCAGGGAAAAGCATAATTACGAGTAATCATTGGTTGGAAAGGAGCTAGTTGTTTTTGTAGAGTAAAATGCCTGACTGAACCCAGCAGAAAATGCAGTGCTGGTTCTAGCACTGAGGGCAGGCAGCCGCAGAAAATAATCAGAGCACAAATCTTGAGTGATCAGGGTTTATTTTTTTTAAACCCTCCTGTACGGCTTAATATTTTCCTGGTGAATTGCAACTCATTTGCTGCCGCAGTTTAAGTCCAGTTACAATATTACTGCTGCTGGTGGGGCAGTGACATCCCTTCAGCTGGAAGATCACCTTGGATTTGGAAGATCCATGATTTAATAACTTTCTTCTCATCAACGTGAAGATGTCCCTTCTTACAGCAGGGAGGTTGGACCAGATGACCTTTAGAGGTCCCTTCTACCCCAAACCATTCTGTGGTTCTATGATTTTAAGATAAAACATCTCCACTAACCATGACTTTTGACCCATTCAAAACCCTCCCTGCAGACTATAAAGGTGGTTCAATTACTTGTGTGACAAAATTCAGGAGGGATTCACGGTTCTTCCCCCCTTTCCTCATCAATGTAGGACTTTGTCTCCAAGAGCCTAGAGGTAAGAGCAAGCTGTGTTTGCAGGTAGCTGAGCTCCAGAAACCCCACCTCTGACTGCTCCTTCTCTCTTCTGTTTTCTGAATGCTCTGCCTTCACTCCCACCTCCTTTGTACAGCCCAGCCTCAGACGTGCACCAGTCATCGTGATCCACCAGTCATCGTGATCCACCAGTCATCGTGATCCACCAGTCAACAGAGTGGGAGATTTGCTGTTGACTTCAGTAGAAGTAGCACTGTGGGGTTTAATCCCATAAATCTATCTCTAGGATTATTTATGGTTTTCCTTGTTGGAGTTGTACATCTCAATAACCTCTATGTACCCCCTCCGACCTGCTCTAGGAGACCACAGCGCAGATCATGAGGCCAAGGAACTGAAAAATTCACCTGGCATTGCATTCCTCAGCTTCCTTTTCATTTTAAAACCCAGCAGTTTTCCTCACCACGAAGGAGGCCAAGAATGCACTTGGACCAATTAAGCAGTTATAATTATCCCACCAAGCACCATTCACTTTATTCATCCTGCCTTTGCACGTGAAGGACGAGCAACTCTTTTGTATTCAACCCATAGAGAGCACACCTTTGTAGACAGACCTGTATCACCTTGCTGGTATGATAATGCTTTTAAGGTAAAAACACCCCTTTGTGAGGACAGTCCCATTAGAAATGATCTGCTTAGTCACAGCCAGCGCCTGCTGAAAAGTTTCAATGTTCATTACATTAGCTAGTCTTAAAAACGGAATGCAAACCAATTTTAATCAATATGGAGTAATAAATAAATATTAAGGAACTACAGCACTAATGTACAGGTAGCCTAATTAAAGTAACAGCATTTGCTGCACTCACATACCTTAATTTTTTCCAACAAAATCCTTATTGAACCACTACTTTTTAAAAAAAATTGCATTTGCAATTAGAAACACTGAAGTTACATTATCGATTTTCTGCTAAAAACCTTTTTAGTAAACAAGCACAAACTACATTCATTAAATGTAAGTGCTTGGAGCTATGGTGTGAAATTCAATTCAGCCATTATCATGAATTACACTGATTATTGCTGTAATTATTTTCTCTTGGATACAACTGCATTTCTGTTCCTTGATAGTTGTGTTGGACATATAACCATGTTCATTTTATAGCTAATAATACTCAACTGTAGTTTCAGCAATTACTATCACTTATACAAATCATTAAGTTAAGCTATGGGTAGCTAGCAAAAATTTAAAAAAAAGGTAGGTAAAACATCCTTTTATTTTTTACCTCTAAAATAACTAATGGCATTAGCAACAGAGGAAAATGACCGATGTTAAATGATTTACATTAGAAAAAGTGATCACCTGTGATACACTTTCACTGGTATTTTGGTCACAGTAGACTCAACTCTCCATTGAAAACCCAGGTAAACTACCCTTTTACCACACAGGCCAATAGAATAATCCTTTTTTAAAAGTTTATCTCTTAAGGGAACAAATTTCTTTTGAGGGCCATGTACACACTGACAGGCCCCAGCCAAATTAAATATCCCAATAATTTGATCCCTTAAAAAAATAAATTTCAGAGATGAATTCAAGCATGGCAACAAAAAATTGTCTTACACTTTGAGATCTTTTCCCAAAGCCAGTGACTGAAATAAAGAGACTGTGTTGCCAGCAAGGGTTGTTGCTCTTTTCAGCCCATATAAATTTACCCACTCTCAGCTTAAACTCATTCCCCCTTGCCCTGCCATTCCAGGCCCTTGTCCACGGTCTCTTCCCAGCTTGTTTGGAGTCTCTTCAGGTACTGGAAGGAGCTCTAAGGTCTCCCTGGAGCCTTCCCTTTTCCCAGGTTTTCTTCACAGGAGACACAAGGAGAAGTTTGGACCTGGAGATATTTTTAGCACAGGGGGCATTTACGCAACATGTTGGCCTTATCATCATTCAGAACCTTTTTTTTAAGGTCTGTTCCAACCCAAGTCATTCGATGATGCTTCCCTGAAGGTCAAATATATGGAGGTCTCTGTACACAAAGTATTGGGAAAAAAAATGTTTGCTACATTTGCAAAAATGCAAAAACTTCAAAAATAACACATGGAAATTTTTTTAAGAAGTAAAAATACCACCTCCTCTCCCAAATCCAAGAAAGCAACTGGAAACCTAGAACAAAATTCCATGGAAAATTTTTAAATCACTGTGTTCTTCCTCTCTGTCCTGCTTTACCGTGTGCTAAATTAGAAAGCACTGACTAAATAGCAAGGAAATCCTACCTGAAACGCCAGCATTAAACACACAAAAAGACAACGGATGTTCCCAAATATCTTCTTCATATAGGAACCTTTCCTCTGGCCACTTTGAAACCATGTAACTTAACCTTCAAAGCAGGGCAGATGTGTTGTAGAAGTTCTGCTTAGCTAACCATGAATACTAATTGCAGGGAGAATGATCTGCGAGGGGCCGCAGGGCATGAGCTCAACCAAGGGCACAAAAGTTTCATCGTGCTCCTGCAAACAATGGAGCAGGGTGATGCTCTGAGTGTCAGACAGCCTCCCGGAAAGGGGATACCTCCCCAGCCTCAGCAAAAGTCTGGAGGAGAAAAAGGAATCCCCTTATCAAGGTAGTCTTGGAAAAGAAAGGATGAGTAAAGAGGGATTTCGTGTGTGCGTGTAGGAACCCTTCCATGCAGCTCCACAGTCCCGTGTTGCAGACAGCACACTCAGTGTGACTGCACAAACACAGCCCCAGCCCAGCCAAGCATCCTGCTTCCTTTGCTGATGGGAGGGATGAACCACTCCAGCCATTCCTCTCGGTTCAGCAGGAGCTCAGCAGTCCCTCTGTCACATCTCAGTGATTCATTCCTGCGCTGTTGGGAAGGTCAAATCCCCACCACAGGGGTCAGGGCTTTGGCCACAGCAGCAGAGTCCGAACCTCTAAGTGCTCCTGAAGGAATCTGAGTCACAGGTCAGCATCACTGCCAACAAAACATGACAAGTGCCACCACCAGGCAAAAAAACCCCATGGAAGCTACAACCCCCCCACTGCCATGTTCCACCATCCCACAGCGGGCTGCGTCCTTGCTCTCAGTGCACGCTGTGCTCCACGAGCTGATGATCGGGATACTCATCTGTAGGGAGGTGAGCTTCAGGAAGACAGCATTCATCTTCCCTTCTTCCAAATGACTGGGATATATTCAGTTCTGCTTGAGACAAGGAAGGAGCTCAATGACCTATTTTCTAGAGGTCCATTAATTTGACAGTGCTAGATGGAAGAGAATTTTAAAAGGCCTGATGTTCAAGGAGGGAGTTGCTGTCACTGTTTCAAAGTCAGGTTCTTTTCCCAAGTCCAGTGTTCAAGATTGCAGGACCCAAAATCCCATTTGAAACACCTGAAATACAATTTTCTAATGAGCGTAACAACAACCCTACTGATGGCAACTCTGTGGTGCCTGCCAGCCAGTACAGACCAGCAATACTACCAGGAAAAAACAAAGTTTCTATTTCTGGATCAGGGGATGTGTAGAGAGAAGCAAAATCAATAAAAGGAACTGCGCTTGAAAATCCAGGCTGTAACTTTTCAAAAGCAACACAAGTGTTCTCTGGACCCTGTTTCCTAACACAGACTGGGATGGGATTCCCTTTGCCCTGGCTAAAGCCTGCTCCCACTGAAAGCCAGAACAACCCAGTGCTGAGTGTTTTTGGAAAGCAGTTATATTTTCTCTTTCCATTTGGGATGTGTGCAATGGGACCCGGGAGAAGCCAAAGTCAAACTTCCAGGCACTGACCAGGAAGTGGAGCAAACAAACACATAAACAAAATATCCTGCTTGTCTAAAACAATTCTTTAAACGGGGTTTGTTTTCTTTTTCCTGCAAAGCTGGGGCTTGGGCAGAGAAACAGAGAGAAGCTGGAGAAGAAACTGTGTCCCACTTCAGGAAAATCATGGGAGTTGGATGTTTTTGCCATGTAGGGCTCCTGGTGATCATGTAGGCAGATTAAAGGACCAAGTCTGGCTGAAATATTCTGTTTCAGAGCTTTCCTTTGAGACAAACGGCAAAGAAGCAGCATCACGATGGCGCTGCCCACCTTCAAAAGAACAGAAAACCTAATTAGGGACAGAAATGTCCTGGGATAAGTCGATTCCCCTGACAAAACCTCCAGCTGCCCGTGGAAATGATATGCACGAAGCTTAACAAGATATCACTGTTAACTTAACCTGCTCGAGCACATCTTCACAGAACTTTGCTTTTTATTTGTTATGAAGAAAAATTGCAGCTGAGGTTTTCCCTCGTTCCTTGCAGTACCTGGATCTGTACAATTGAGGTACTTAAAATAACATTTATATGACTGCTAGCAATGGTTGATCGGTTAGTGTGACATGGTACAGATAAAAGCTCCAATTAGGCCTTAACTGTTTACTTAATAGAAAGACCTGTTAGGAACAAGAAGGATTGCCTGTTAGCAGAAGAACAGAACTTTTTCACGTGGCAGATTATCAGTATTCTTTAGATTCACACATAAACAAGGCTGAAATGCAATTACATTTTCCACAAGGACCCAAATGCTTTTAACCTTTTCAAGGTATAGAGAGTAAAAAAAAAAAAAAAATGTTGAAACTGCTGTTGAATTAGGTCCAGCTAGCTTTTTTTTTTAAAGTTTTTGTTTCATTTTAATAATGGTTTAGTCTGTTTCACAGCCTGTGGCCTCTTCAAACCTGTTACTTTTAAAGATATAGCAGATGCTTCCTAAATGGAAAGGAAATTGTAATGATGCAAATCCCCATTCACATGATTTTCCAAATAGGTTTGAGCACTACAGGCTGTAGAGGGCAGGTGGGGTAGTGTTACTGACAACCAGAAAAGGTAAACTTGAATACAAATAGACAAATCAAGCACATGTGTTCGTTTGAAAGTTTGTAGTCAGCTCCTCAATCTCCATCTGAGAAAATAAGCTATTATCAGCCCCAAGTGGCCTTCTCAGCATCAGAAAGCTCGAAATTAACTTAATTGCTGAACTGCACCTAAAATCAGCTGCTTTAAACATTACAATTTGCCTTTTAGTCTCATCAAAATTCCAAATATGTTAAAATTCTAATTTGCAAGCATGCTAAATTAACACTTTGAAACCACAATATTTAACCTGTTGGCTAATCTGATGTCAAGTGAAAACATGTCAAACAATATGGAAATCATATCCTGAACAGAAAGCCACAGCAATTCACCTAAAAATCTTTAGCTTGGGGGTGCCATGAGGAATTCTGAAGTTTGGTTTCATTACAAGCCCTATTGAGTCTCTCCTCATACAAGTAATTAATACAGATTAATCTGGATAAAGAGAAGGTTTTTTCCATTTGGGAGTTTGCTGAAATTTTCTTTGCTTTAGGAACATAACTTTGCAAACCCTTGCCGTTTCAGACGAGCAAGCAGATTTGCATCTGAAAGGAAATCGGCTTCATTTGGTAACCTACCAAAATCATCTCAGAGAGAAGTGTGCCGTTCTGAGGGGTGATCTGTAGGATTGCTCAGAAGACTACTTAAAATACCCACCTCTCCCCCAGTTTTCTCCCCAAATGTAATCTGATTTCCTACCAAGTGGGTGAGAGGCTTCTTTTTGGGGACACACGCACACACAAAAAGAGAAAGAGCAACGGAGCTGGGGAAGGGGCGGGAGAACCAGGAGCGGCTGATGGAGCTGGGAAAGGGGCTCAGGCTGGAGAAAAGGAGGCTCAGGGGGGACCTTGTGGCTCTGCACAACTCCCTGACAGGAGGGGGCAGCCGGGGGGGTCGGGCTCTGCTGCCAGGGAACAGGGACAGGAGGAGAGGAAATGGTTGCACAGGGGAGTTTCAGGTTGGATATTAAGGAAAATTTCTTCACAGAAACAGTTGTGAAGCACTGCAACAGGCTGCCCAGAGCAGTGGTGGAGTCCCCAGCCTTGGAAGAGCTGAATAAACATGGAAATGTGGCACCTGGAGACATGGGGCAGTGGTGGCCTTGGCAGTGCTGGGTTAATGGTTGGACTCAGTGGTCCCAGAGGTCTTTCCGACCTAAACAATTCCATGATTTTTGAACACCCAAACGTGCACTGTGTAGTTGTTCAGTAGTGATAAACCATCACTGTAAGACCTTCTCACATCCAAAAGGAATTATAAAAAAAATAACAAAACTTTCCCTTACAGAGCCTGCTGTTTCTATGTAATATTAAGAGCTTGGAAGAAGCAAGACAAAACCTCAGCTCATGCCTTTTGACAACAAACTCGTCTCCAAAACACTAAGAGATTGTTGTAAGAGGCTATGGGATGTGAGGAGCAAAATATTGTCATGGCTTAAAAATGATTTGCACTGATGAAGTTCAGAGAAATCTCAGAGAAGTTTAGTAAGGAGATCAATTGACTACACAACAGCAGTGACAGCCAATATTGACAAATGCAAGGCATGGGAAGAGCCATTAAAAATCCAGATAGAACACAATGAATGGCCATCCTGACTGCTCAAAAGGAAGGGTGCTTTTCCCCAAGAAAAACTATCACCAAACAGTTCAGCAGCAAAATGTTTAACAACTAAGAGAGGTTTCGTTAACCCAAATTTGGGTTTGGCATTTTGTAGTTTTAAAGGTGGAGATGCCAAAGCAGGCAATCCAAATAATCACAGAAAATTGTTCTCTATTCAGTTAGGCTACACAATAATGGTAATTAAATATTTAAACAAGCAGGAAGGAAACTATAAACATTTACCTTTCTGGTTAGGAACAGGGAGGAACCCAGTGCTCTGGAAATGTACCAGAGAGCATCCCTGTACGCCATATATTTCATAGGAAATCTGGTTTTTACTTACACATTCTGGAGGGAAAATGGCAGTACGTGAAAGGTCAGCTACAAATGCAGATGTCACTGCCACCAAGTCTCATTCACACAGACAGCTTTAGACACAGGGCACACACATTCACAGAATTGGGCTCGTAGAAAGGAAATGAGAGTTAAAAAAGGAAAATCTCCATAAGTTATTGGACTTCAATGACAGAAAATAGGATATCCACAACTCGCCACCTTTCTGATTTTGTTCTTTCTTCTAGCATCTTACTAAATATTATTCACCTTTTGTTTATAGGGTTCTATGAGACTGGATGCTTCACTATCAAAGTTAATGATTCCAACAGGAAATTGGTCTCTGGGGAAAATATTTCTGTTTATTTCAAATTTTAATCAGTTTTCGTTAAGCATCTTTAAGCAGTAAGCTTAGTACACACAGAATTTACATATTTAGACGGGAATGAATAAAGTTTCCAGTGTCATAACTTTTATTGAACTTGTTTTAGCAGGGGATATTACAAGGAAGTATCTCTTCTGCTACAGCTGCTTGGCTCATCTGGGCTTCTGCTTTTTCTGCAAGTTTTGGACTATTCCTTATTACACTATGGCATTTGAACAGTGACAAATTGCTTTTTTGAGTAAAACACAACAGAGGACCTCTGGTTCTAAGTACTTCTAATTGATTCCTAATGAAACGGTGCCATCAATGAATGGATCCTTCCTTAGACTAGAAACCTCTCCAAAAATTTGCAGCAGGAAGGGAGTTGCAAATCCTGGAGCCCTCTGGACTGACATGATTCATGAGCAGCAGGGCTGGAGAGGCAGCAGCCCTCACCCCCCTAGGAGGGGATGCAAAGGGAGAAAATACCCCCGTCAGGAAACGTGACACCCAACTAATGGTTACAAATGTGTTTTCAAGAAGAAGGAGAGGGGGAAAGGGCTTTAGAAAAGCTTCTATTCTACTGTACAGGAGAGCTTTTGTCTTTTTAAAGCAGCTTTTTCTAAAATTATCCCTAAAAACACCTCTGTTCAAGACCATGTTCAGAAATGCTGGCTAAAATAGCAGAACTCATTTCTTATGCCAAAACCAACAGCAGCCAAATAAAACATGGCAAGGATTAAATCAATTTAACACCTTCTAGGGTTTCCACCAAGTTTTCCTAGAGAAAAGCGTGGTTTTGTTTTCCTGACTTCCCTCAGTCTTTTTTAAATTTCACCATGCCTTCTTTGCCTGTGAATACCCAGTGTTGAGACCATGGCTGGGCAGGCATGAGACAACAACACAAAAACAGGGGCTGGATCCTCAGGAAGAGCACAATTGTGTCTGGGATGGTGAAGAGCCCTGTCTGTGCTGTCTTTCCTTTTAGAAACCATTAATTTTTATATATATATATTGATTATCTGCACATTTAATAACATGCAAATAATACATTTTTATATATGAATTTGCTGTTGAAAAAACAATTAGCAGTCTTTCATGTTTGCTTCTTTACTGATAACACCTGTGGGTTATATTAATACAGGAATAAATACCAGGTCAAGTTAGCTCCCAACATAGAAATTATGAAATATTCCTTCCCCAGGTATTTATATTGTCCCTATAGAGTTGGCTGGGAGGATTTCACCGGCTGGTTTGTGACTTTCTGAGACAAAAGAAACAAAGAAGCAAGACTGGATCAGGAATGCGGAGAGAGCATTGTCCCGGAGTCCGTGGAGATGGGGCAATTACAGAAGCTGAGGATCTGAAGTAGGAGCCAACAGCATTAATTGATGACTGAAACCGCTCTAATTATGGGGAATTGCTCCATCCTGAAGTCACAGCTCATCCCTTTCCATGTTCACATCCTCAGTATGGAGACACTCAAGGGGACGTGACTTGGATCCCTTGAGCACAACACGGAGCTCTGGAGGAAGAGATTTTGGGGCTTTAGTTGGTGATACACCCAATAACCCACAGACTAGGGGAGGAGAGAAGGTTTTCCTACTTTCTTCCTAAGAAACAAACCTCCCCCTGAGGCAGAAATCTCTGCTTGAGCAGGAACGCTCCGTGCAGCCCCGTACTCCAGGAGGAGCATTCACAATGAGGTGTAAAGTGACATCCACCTTGATTTAACGCCGCCCGAGAGCCACCGAGCAGCACTTGGACACATTCCAAAGGTGATGACTGTGCATTGCAGCCCTTAGAAAGATGTCCCAAGAACACAGCTCTCTCCTGCCTACCAGAAAGTGAAATATATCCCAGAGGCTTCTTTTGTTATACAGCAACCAGGTTCTCCAAACCCGTTTGCTGCTTGCAGCACATCCCATTTCCCAGCCTCTTCCCCCTCCACCGTGCTCACCGTGTCTGTTCAGCCCTAGCAGCTGCATCTCAGTCAAAAATCAAACCTTCTGCAGACAAGCTGGGCTTCAGACATGAGAAGAAGACTCAAAAACTACCAGAGACAAAAGACAACCAAGCCTTTTGCTCCTGCCTTAAGTGAACACAACAAATCAGATACAAGCACAGCCAGTCACACTTCCCTATGCTCCTTTCCACAAATAATATATGGATTAAGCTAATTTATATACATCTTATTATTATCTTTCTTTCAAGTTCCTAGTCTGGATTTGGGGGATTAAAAATGGGAGGAAGAGGGGGATTCCTGACATTTTCAACCATCAAGAACTGGCCACGGCATAGAACAACTGGAGTCTGAATTTCTTAAGCTGTAAATGCACCTCATAATTGAGTAAGTGCAAGAGAAGGGAGGCACAGGGTTGTGTGCATCTGTGTGCATGAGCACACATGAACTTTCCTCTTGTCTTAGTTTTGAACTGCTCGAGGAAATCTTCAAAATGGGCAACAGCCACAAGGCAATCAGACAGACTGTCTGCAGCACAACGATTTAATTTGGTCCTGTTGCCCCTTCTGAAAAATGATGTCGACAGAAGATAAGGAGACAGAGAGTTTCAAATTGTTCTATCAGGACCAGTTGCCTGTTAGGAAGCGTATTCGAGGCAATTCAAGATTGCTCCGTTTTTTCCCAGGGCGATTGTCCATCAGGGGGAAAGTTTGGAGCTGAATAAAGGCCCAGAGGGTTCACAGAGCAGGGAGAGGGGCTGTGGGCTTCTACATATCCTGTACAACAACCTCTCCTGTGCATATTTCCCTTCCCTTGTTTTGCTGTTCCTTCTGCTTGCAGCTGGAGCTCTTTTCTTCCTGAGAGTCTGTTTATTAATTGAAAAGAACAAGAGCTTTTTCATTTTTATTTTCCAAGGCAAGCAATTCAAATAATCCCAGAAAATTGTTTCCCTATTCACTTAGGCTATATAGTAATGCAAGGCCAAACCTGGTCATTTACTAATGAGCTGAGATGGATTTAGTAGGGGCAGACCAAGAGATTGATATGGCTCTGGCTCATCCTCTTCAACACCACACAGGCCTGTGTTTTCCATAGGGAATGCCATCAGCCAGGGACAGGGCCACCTCAGTAGGGACCACGAGGTTAAGAACACCTCTCTCATTGCTAAATACAGTCATTCTTTTCCAATGCATAACTCATGGTGGCCATGTCAGTGTTTTGATGTTATTTATACATTTATTTTTTATATTGTTTATCCATTCATGCTTGTTCATGGTAAGGAAAGTGGACCTAAGATAATCAGAGTGTAATTCTGTATATAGTGGTTTATTAGCGTACAAAATGATGGCATTTGGAAGTGCCTGAGCCTGGCACTTAATAGAGGGGTGATCCAAGGCGTATTTTGTTGTTGTGAATGGCAAACTTGAGGAATGAGCTTCCAGAACCGAAGTTTCCTCAGTGCTTGGCAGTCTCCCATTCACAAAACAAGAGGAATTGTGGCTCCACACACAGGTTTGCTTTTAAGGACCTCGTGGCAATGGTGGGCTGACTTCCTCGTCAGTGCAGCAACACCAAGGCAGAGAACAGATATTCAGGGAAGACGCAACTACAAGACATCCCCTCCCTGATTTAGGGAAGCCGTGTGTCCATCTCCCTGCTCAGAGCTGCTCCAGAGCCATTTAACCCACGCACAGAGCAGCGTGTAGAAGTGACATCAGCCCTTGGTCACCACTCCTCACTCCTGGATTTAGGGCAGTGAGCACAATGCTCCCTTCATCTCCTCATCCCTGAAGTCCTTGAGCAATTCCCTCCCTGCCAAAAGGCAGAGTGCTGAAGGTTGTTTTATGACTGAGCAGAGAGCAATGCCAGAATGAGGGAAGTGCAAAGGTGGCTCTCACAGACTCATGGACAAGAACATGATTAGATCACCAGTCTGCCTTTCTTCAGAAGGCAACATGGAATTTCATACGGCAAAACTCTTCCTTGAGCCCAGTAATTTTTGTTTGACAAAGACTTGCAGAAAGAAACTGAAGCCAGATCCACCCAGGTTTGAAGATGACAAGAAGATGTGAATTCTCTGACTCTTAGTGCTTCAAACTCTGTCTGAACATCTCTGACAAACCAGCACTAACCAAACACAACCTGAAACAGGTGAAGCTCTCCACAGCCTGTATTACACAGCCTGTATTCGACAAGGGAACCTCATTCTGCACCCTTCTCTACAAATATATCCAGCACATCCCATGGCGAAGGCTCCCAAAAATCAATGTATATCAACAGTATCACTGTTCCAGCCATGACCATGGAGCAGCCCAGGGTCTGATCCTGCAGCTCAGGAGGCCAATGGGCTCTTCTGCCATTGAATTCAATCCGGGCAGAAATGACATTAAGATTTTTCCAGTTCAGATGTCAGCTATTAATTTGGATGATGGTTATTTGATTCCACGGAAAGTCAGTGGAATCAAGTTAAAAAGACAGAGATATATTCATATATCCTTAAACTGGGAGACACCGCAACTCACTGATAACCTAAATTAGATTGAGCTCGTGCTATCTCTAATTAGGATCTTTCACTATGAACAAGGAAAGAGGCCAAAGTGGATTAGCAAAGGAAACAGTACATACATTGGCTCAAAACAATAACCAGAAATGTTGACTTCCATCTCAGGATGTCATGCACGAAAACAAAATGTTTCAAAAAGTATTTCCCTATGAAAAAGCTGAAACTGTTCAGAATTAGAGAGACTCCCTAGAAATGTTGGTGACATTTATTAACTAATTAGCTAAATGACCTTTGCGTCATTTTTATACACAGTTTTCTTTCATAAATATTTCATGAATTACATGTAATTATTAGTAACATCAACTTTACTGAATTAATTACTGCCAATTCCTATTAATAAAATGCATCTTGTAATAAATAATGTTAGTTTATTACAGAGTATTGGTCTCGGAGGTATTCACATCTGTCAGTTGCCTTCTACTTCAGGCTAAAAGAAAGGTAATCAAATAACTGTAATTATTGTACTAAATATATCACCGTTTGTTTAAAATGTCAATGGGAATGGATAAAGGCATTTGTAACAATCTGAACTATGTGCAGTGGTGTAAGTGCATGTGACAGAGCCACGTTACCAGCAGGACACGGGCCCGTGTCTGGGGCTGACAGACAGAAACATCAACAAATGGTTACTTGTCTGATTTACTCACAGGGGGTTTGCCTGCAGGCCATTGGCTTAGAGATACTAATAAAGTCACGGGGAATTTAATCTGAGGGCTCCTAATTAGCCCCTGTGAAAGCAGTGTTGGAGTTGGGCCAGTCCTGGCAGACAGGTTTCCATGCACTGACCGATGCTCCCACGGCCGGCAGTGTCCGAGGCTGCTGGACACGTCCTGCAGCAGAGCAAAATCCAGCCAGCTCCACCTTCCTCCTCCTCACAGACAGCCCAGCCCAGGCTGGAAGGCCCACCCGGAGCAGGGCTGTGCTTCCCCTTGCTGGACCCTTCTCCTGGGGGATGGACCCTTCTCCTGGGGGATGAACCCTTCTCCTGGAGAGTGGACACTTCTCCTGGGGGATGGACCCTTCTCCTGGGGGATGGACACTTCTCCAAACAGCTGCTCCCAGTCTCACATCTGGCAGGCACGAAGAGCAGCCACCCTGGCAGTCTGCTCAGCTCCACCCCGAGCCACAGAGCACGAGCTGGGAGTTGGTGCCTCTTTATCACCGTTTCCACCCAAGAACAGGGAATAATTCTCCAGCACTATCTTTCCAAAACTGCTTGATGTACATATCTGAATGCCTATATATTGGCAAGCAAGACCAGCTTAATGTGGTGACACCTGCCAAGCTTTAAGCCCTGGAATAAACTCAAACCGACATAATTGTGCAGGGTTTTATACTGAAGCTTCACAACATGGTATTATCTCATTATGATATAAAATGTATAATCTGAGCTACTAGAATAGACTGGGTTTCCTATTCTCCACTCCCACTCACTTTTACTTTTTTCCTTCATAAGTTAAATTCCTAGGGATAAATAAATAGGAAGACTAAGAGATGAAAATGGAAAATCCAAACACTGGGGAAGAATAGTATTGGAAAAATAGCAAAGCGGGTGCTGATAAGCTCAGACTCCTGTATCAGTCTCACTTTCATGCCTCTCCTGCTCACCAGGCGCATCCCAGGGCCTAATAATATAAGCCTGATAATTTTTCCTCATTTAAATATGGGAGTGAACCACTTGTGGAGCTGATCGTGGTCTCCTGCATCACACCTGATACCTCAGAACAGCCCCGCACCCCAACAGTTGTGGCAGCATCTTAGAAAGAAGCTGGAATCCCTTTAGCAGAGTTCAGAGCTGAATGTGGGTCAGCACAGCTGAGACAGGCACTCTCTCCACTAGAAGCTTTTTGTTGTTCTTGTCTTAAGAGAAAATTGCATATATTAGGCCAGCTTTGAAGTTCCTACCAGACTGCAGCAGCTGGAAGACATGAGCAGAACATTATTGTAGATTTTAAAGATGAGGGACATGTTGACCTGCTCAAGGCTATCCAGGAGCTTTGGCTGTCAGAAATTTAGAGAAACTTAATGAGAGTGGGTTTCTGTAGCTTTCTTGATAATGGGACCACAGATCTCAACCAACTTCCAACTTTTGTTGTTTCAAAAGCTTTTAATTATAATGTCCTGCCTCCCTCTAATATTGAGGAGAAGATTTTACCCCAAGCTGACACCCATAAAGCAGCAGGTTCCCCTCCTTAGCGGGTCTGAGGATTTGATGAACTTTGATTTGCAGCAGGCTGGAGGTAACCAGTCCTGGCCAGAGAGTTTTAAATCATGTAACATCAATGTACCAAACTTGTTCCTTTCAGCTGCCAACCTCACTAGGGCATCATCTTAATGCTCAAATTTCATTCATTCCCTGTTCCTTGATGTAGTCTTCCTCTAGATTTATACACTGAGTTGCAGACAGGAAAATGAGATTTTACCACTGCATGGTAAGGAATTTTTTCAGGAGCTCCTTAATTTCCTCGCACATTGTAGGATAGCACACTGCAAAATTGAGAGGCACATTTCTGAAAGTTTGAGGGAAAGAACTAGGAAGAAAATGGAGAAAATCTAGCTTAACAACTCTTTCAATTTTGAAAATTGCAATTTGACAGCAATCCTGTGGGCTGGGAAATAAACGTTCATGCCTTTGCCTCTATAGTCATTTGATTGATGTCAAATTGCTTAAGATGAAATAAAGAGTGAGATGCAGTCATATTTTTCCAGCTTCTTTCTATAGAATTGGGGTCACAGTATTTGGGATCAAAAAGTTATTTATGACATTTATTTTCTACCGCTGATTGCACTTTAGCCTCTCAAAATCTTGGTTTTATCATGAAGATGTGCCTTTATATTTAGAACTTTGCAGCACTGTGGTTTCTTAGACAGGAAAAGCGTATTGCTGATAGAAGAGCCCACCAGTTTCAAGACTTAATCCTTTGATCACTACAGGTTCAAATGCTGACCCTACCAAACCCTTAAATGAACATTTTTTAAAGCATGTAAATAGTGTGATCAACATCAAAGGCTGTAAATGCAATATACTCACATATAGGAATATCTTCATATTTATAAAGCTTCTTCCATGGCCTTCTCTTCCTGCCAGGATGAGCAGGGTAAATCTTCCCAGCTGGCTGTAGAAACGTCTCTTCCAAAGAGAGGAAATGAAGTCACTCAAGACTTTGGTAACAAACATCACCTTCCTTTCTCTCATTCCCTCTCCAGCCACCCCTGCTGGACAACGAGGCTTTCCCCCAAACCACTGGAGTTTGACTTTAGCTTCTCTCCTCCTGCAAGGTGAGGGCACAGAGCAGATGTGGCTTGCACAAACAGCTGCTTTTTAAGAATGCATCAAACACTGGAAATAGGGGAGCCTGGTGCCTTCCTCGTTTAGACCAAACACCTGGATTTTAGAGAGCTGAAGGTAGGGGAGATAAATCCATCCCTGGATCTCCTGTAAGAATTAGACATTTAAATGGCTTTTAAAGTGCCAATTCAGCTCCTAGTGCAGAGATCACCCTTACACAATTTGACTCCCAGATGGTATTCCATTCATAATTTTTACAGTATTTTGAATTTAAAAACAGAACAATCAAAAAAAACCAAACAAACAAGCAGACAAGAATCACCTCATGAGAATAACAGGAAGGAAATGACACTGACAAAATGTAGGAAACTAGGAGTAATTAAAATCACCATTGATTTAATTTTTACTGAATTTAAATGCTGCATTATTGTTGTTAACTTTATTTATCCTACAGCTTTTCATTCATTCCAATGCCCTAAATGCTATATTGTGCAAGAAAGAACAGTCATCCAGAAGTGAAAACAAAAAGGCCCCCAGCATTTAATATTACAACATGCATAAAAATAAATTTAATTAGTCACCAAGGAAGGGGGGTAAAGTGTTAGTAAAACTTTATAAAGATAATTACCTGATAGAAAAAGCACCTAACTAGACCATTCTGTATTGGATATTATCCAGGCAAAAAAATTAAACCTATGCTGCTGCTTCAATACCATCTAATACTAGGAATTGGCAGAAAAACATCTATTCTATGAATAATAGCTCAACAGTCCCAAAGGACATCAATACATGAATAAGGAAAAAAAAAAAAAAATCTCAAGCCTTTCCAAAATGGTGCTAATGCTCCACTGAAACTTAATTTTATAATTTACTGGCAGTCAAGATGGCAGGAAATAAAATAATTTGCTATATATTCTGCACAACAAACCCCCTGCTTTTCCTGGGAAGGGTAATTATCCCAAAAAAAAAAAAAAAAAAAAAGAAAAAATACGACATCTCATATTAAGCTAAAGTCTCATCAAGAAGAGAAAGAGTGCCTCATTACATGTAATTACCAGGGAATTAGAAACATCATTTAACTAAATGAGCGAATAATGCTCAGGATATTGAAGAAACTTGCCTGCACTTCTGCAGAGCACTCTAAGTCCCATTACAAAAATTGCACCTCTTTAATGGAATAATTTTAGGCCTTGTCTGCCTTGCTTTAAAAATAAAGAGCCTCAGAGAGGCAGAAAGAGGCTGAAACTACCATAAACAACTGTTGAAAAGAGCTGCAGAGTAGGAGTAGTCTCTACTGGATACCATGATTTAAAATGACTCATAATCTAACATAATCATGAAAATTAAACCTAAGGACTTGGGAGGGAGGATGGGAGAGAGGGAGGGAAACGAATTACCCTTTTTAATTGTACTTACTCTAGACTACAATGTATTTATAATTATACATTCTAGATAACGGGTGAAAGATTTTAGGTTAAAGGTAAATCTTACAGAGAGGGATGAAAGGCTGCTGCATTAGAAGCTAAAAAAAAATAAAATAACCATACCTGCTGGTTGATAACTTGCTGTCCTGCAATGCAATTTTTTTCTAACAGTACAGAGTTACTGGGGGAATTAATAATGGCCGTGATAATGCATTCCATGCAAATGACACAAACCACAGCCTCTCTTTTAGGAGTTTTAAAATCTTAAAAATATATTTCTCTCTCTGTAAAGGTGATTCTGATGCTGCAGTTACAAATAAAATCTGGAAAACCTTATTTACCACCATTTTGATGCAGAGGTTGTTGATCCTGTGCCAAGACAAACAAGGTTTTCCTCACTGAGTTTAGCCAGAGGAATTGTCTCTCAGCCTTACAGCAAGGCAGTAAATTGAAATTAAATTCAACTCCCTTGAGTTGAAAAAGTTTTGGTCAGGGTTGGAATCCTGGTTCCACACCTCTCCATGAGGAACTAAATAACTGAAGTGATGTTAGAACAAAGTCCCACCAAAATGTCTTCAAGTTGATGCACAGGAAAAGCATCACTTCTTTTTTTGGGTTTTTTTTTGGTTGTTTTTTTTAATAAAACATCCTTGGAGAAATAAAAAATGCAGAGAAATAAAACAAGAAACAAGGGGATACATATAATACATCATCTGAAACATGTGTGCTTCCTCTATTAACATTTCCATCCTTCATTTCCTTCTCTCCACACAAACAAAACCCCTCACTATAGAGATTCTAGGCAAACAAGGGGTTTTTTTTCTTTACAATAACCAGTTCCATGGCACAGCAAGCTGTTAGCAAAACAAATACTGAAATAAGAGGAAGAAAAGGGCACTAAAGCCCCAAAGTGTTGAATCTGGACATCACCACTGGGTAAAGCAGGATTGGAGAAAATTGATGATTTTTGCTGCTTTTGAGATCATAAACATTTCAGACTGTTCACACAGGCTTGGTTTGCAGTCAGAACTGAAAAAAAACCTGTTTGTTTGGGTTTTTTCTTTTTGTTTATTTTAGGATTTTGATGGTGATTTAGAAGATAGTCCAGAAAATGGCTTGTAAAAAGGTGATGGTTCCATTCAACCTCTTGAGGTGCCTGTGCCACTTAGAAGTTATATCTGAATGATTTCTGATTGTAGGAGTAGAAGATGAAATGTTAAATATTTAAACTCAAATTACCATTGGGTAATTTGAGTTTAAATATTTTTTTATAATTTTTATATAATTAATAATAATTTATAATTTTTATTTTTTTTAAATAATTTTGATGGGGAGGGAGAGTAAACAGAATTATGTGGAGACCAGTGAGATTTCCAGAACGTGTTAAAAAATAAGACAACCCCTCACAAGAGGAGAGAAGAAATTGGTTAAAAAACAGCGCTAAGGTCATTTGATGCTGAAACAAAAGCAGGATGGGACCACGTGCCTTTGGGGTAATGCAGCTTGGAGGAAACTCCTGATGCTGGAAGAGGATCCAGCATCCCTGCAAACTGCAGCAGGGGAATCCTGGCACTGCCAAAGGCTCCACGAGCTCAGCGAAAGTTGATGGGAAATCCAGGGGTTTATCCTGTACTTGGGCACTCCAAACAATGGCCCAAAGAGGTTTAATCCTGCACAGGCTGATGAGGATATTGTGTATCATGGATACTTCAGCTAAAGGATTGTTCTGACCAAGTAATTGAAGGAGGGTCCTGGAGGGTCTTTAACCTTAATTGATTTTTTATTCCAGTTCCCTACGGAAATGAGATTGGTGCAAAGAAATTGGCTGTGTCTGTCTGCCCGTCCCCTTCTCCTCTCATCCCCCTAATAACTTGGGAACTGAGAGACCAATTATAACCGAGCTTGATGGAGGAAGGCCTCAAAGCTATCAAATTCCTGCATCCCTCATGAAAGCAGGCAGCCAAGCAGAGGAGACAGCCTTTAATAACGTGCCCAGGTAATCTACCTGGGAAAAGTTGTTGTGGTTTAAGTCAGAACTTGATTTCTCAAGAAAGAACAACCAAAAGACCAGACCATGTAGAAAATCCTGCAACTCATTGGATTACTTGTTCCATATGCAGATAAATTCAGTTTTTCATGGACAATGTCAAGACCAAGACAAAAAAGACAACACGAGTGGAGATCAGGAAAGAAATATGACTTTATTTGCATTTACCTCCATATTGATTTCCACCACCATCAAAAAAAAAAGTATCACCCCAAATATTTCCATCCCCACCCCATCCTTACAAACCTCCCCTCTAACCCCATTATCTGCCTAATTAAATTTTGGGTATATCAAACTGTTAGGCCCATCTTCCGGGAGGCTGCTCACTTTAATCACAATTACATGCTGCATATTTCATGATATATATCTTTTGCGTATAATTAGGAATAAAAAATGTAATCCCAAAAAGATGGTTAATAATTTAAATCCTGAGGATTTGATTAAAAGCATCTGAGCATTGCAGATGACAAGGAAAGAACAGTGACTCCATTACAACCAAGGGAAAAATCAAGGATTTAAGCACCTTTTTTTTCACACCAAGGGCTATAATCCTAAAAACAAATAAAGAGGAACAGAGAAATATGTCAGCCCTGATATATTCCTGCACCTTAATCTATGGTGTAAGGCCGAGGGTTTTGCACATAATCCAGATGTTTCATCTGAAAAGTTTATTTACAAATATTTCTTAAAATGTTCCCTTCCAAAATCTCATTAGCAGAAATTAATATTCTCTGATGGAAACTGGGCACTTATCTCCCTGCTCAGGCAGCACCACCTTCCAGAGCCCGTGTGTTTGTAGGCCACACAAAGCCTTCACACAAAGAATCAAATAACCCCAACACTAAAAATGTAGGTGCAAGAGAAATAGCCAAGGTCATGTTCTCAAAACAATTTGCAAATTCAGGAGATACTTATACGGTTTTATTACAGTCTGTGCCACCAGTTGGCAACTTTCAGTGTTGCAGAGGGCAGTAGGGATTATCACCAGCAAGTGAAAAGTTAAAAACAGGGACTATATATGTATTAAAGCAAACAAGGACTGGGAACAGGGAGGCCATTCCCATTCACAATACTCTGGGTTTGCTCCCAGGGAAAAACACACCTGCAGCTTCTCCTCAGCTCCACAGCAAGGTCTGGGCATCCTGCAACCCACGGACGTGCAGCACTGCAGCTCCCCAGAATGTGAAATCTCTGTGGGACAAAAAAACTGATTCATCAATAAGAGGCATCAGAAACTGAGGGTGTGCAACTGAGGGTGTGCAACATGGTAAATAACTTTTTTTTTTTTTTTGATGTCTCCACTCTCTTGTCTGCTGCACGAGCTACAGCTGTGCCAATTTTTTTTTTTAGCTTTACAAAACAATTTACAAATTCTCTACTTAATACTTCTTGATAGTCCTTGATTTGCAGGGCCTAAATTCTAATTTTTTTCTGCCTAGATAATACTATGTAGAAACACAATGGCACATTTTATTATTTTTAAAAGCACAACCTCTAATAATGCTTGCACTTTCTACTTTCTTCCTGTCACGTCTCTCCCTCACTAGAGGAAAGGCAATCTTTGCATTCTACTGGAATCTCTCTTGCCATGTAGCACTACGAAATATCAACACAACAGTGTATACTGGATCATATAAGAAGAAATTGCATTTTAAAAAGATAGACTTTAACTCTTTTTTACCAATTTGATCTCATTTACCTTTACACAGAAGACCTGGCTGTTCAATTGACCAAAAAAAATTACATCACAGGACTAAAAAAGATTAACTGAAATAACTCCCCACAGTAAGTCTAGAGCAGAGGCAAAAAATTAAACCAATTACGTGCACTAGGAATCAAGACATCTGTTCAAGTCCTGTCTTCGCTCTGTGACAAGGAAATTCACTTCCTTATTCTGTGCCTTTGTTGACATCTGTGGAATGAGAATATTTCTTCTCTCTCCACCTTTGTCTGCCTCATCTATTTAGGGAACAAATTCTGCAGCCAGAATCACCTCTGACAATGCCCCCGTGCCGAGCTGGAAATGAGGCAATCGGTGCCCTTGTTGCGTTGTTGTGGCTGCAGAGCAGGGGTGGCTTGCAGCAAACACAAGCAGGGAAAAGCAACCCTTGCTTAGCTTAATTATCAGGAAATCTTGGGCCTAAGTGAATAAATTAGTGCTTTGTTTCTACTTGAGGCTACCTGGCTCTGTTTTCCCCAGAAGAGGATACAGAGGGTTTCTGCAAGTGGGGAATAGGTTAAAACATCTGTACTGTGCTGCTCTGCTGAGTTGTTCAGTGCTGCTGATGGTGAAGCTGGGTGCAAGCTTAAAGTTATGGTAAGGCTGATGTAAACAAAGCATTTGTATAGCAAATAAAAGCCAGTTACTCTTGATTAACCCTCATTCAGAAATCAACCCTAATTCAGAATTAACCCAAGATGAGAAATGACTACAAAATAAATGCATACATTGATTTTAAGAAATATGATTGGAGAATCACAGAATGGTTTGGGTTGGAAGGGACATGAAAGGTCAGCCAGTTCCACCCCCTGCCATGGGCAGGGACACCTTCCACTGTCCCAGGTCGCTCCAAGCCCCAGTGTCCAGCCTGGCCTTGGACACTGCCAGGGATCCAGGAGCAGCCACAGCTTCTCTGGGCACCCTGTGCCAGGGCCTCCCCCCCCTCCCAGGGAACAATTCCTTCCCAAAATCCCATCTATCCCTGGCCTCTCTCAGTTTAAAGCCCTTCCCCTTGTCCTCTCACTCCATGCCCTTGTCCCAAGTCCCTCTCCAGCTCTCCTGTCAGCCCCTTTTAGGTACTGGAAGGTGCCATAAGGGCTACAGAGGTTTTTCCCAGGCACTGCCCCCCTGACTCTGGGAGATCAGATCCCACTGCCAGGGGAAGCTGGAGAGCAGAACCAGCACAAGTACAATCAGTTCTGCCTCATCTTCCCTGCCCAGAGACGTAACCAGTTAAAATCCCACCATTCCTGGCAGCCACTGGTCTAACCTGTGCCTGAGAAACTGCACAGAAGGAGACACTGCAGCTTCCCCAGGCCATTTATTCCTGGACTTAACCATCCTTACACTTAGAAAGTTTCTCCTAATGTCTACACTAATCTCTGCTGCAATTTAAGCTCATTATGCCTCGTCCCAGTGGACATGGAGAACAGTTTATTCCCTTCCACTTTGCAGGTAATCACGGGAGACTCTGAAGACCTATTACCTCCCCCATGTTGCTATCACACGTTTTAGCACATTCATATGTGCTTTTCATGCTACAGGAAAATGTCTGGTACAGTGAAAAACTGAACATACGGCCTTAAGCAAAGAGACATTTCACAGAGAGAGCCTTCAGCATATCAATTATAAGAATATCTGGGCAAGTCTTGTCTTTGACTCTTCATTTCTAAATTCTACGTGTCTAAAAGCATTTGAAACAAAGAATCCTGACACTTTTCAGAGCAAATGTCACAGTGCTGGAAGAGCAGAAGTCATATCAGTTGCACATTGACTAAAAAAATGACTGCCTTTGTGGTTGTGATTATACTGAACAACATGAGAGCAGCTAATGGTGTAATCACCAGAGCAGATGTCTGCTAGTCCAAAGAAATGAGTTCTGCTCCACACCACTGACACCAATCCCTCATGGGGGATGTGTCATTTAGACCAAATTTGCAAAAGAACCCAGCAGTAGAAACACCCAGCTTTTGGGCACCCATCGTAACAGATGCAGCAGTGGAATGACTGCTGAACTTGGGGACTACACAACTCCAACTACAGAAAATCTGTCATTTTCAAGGCAGTGAAAACTACTGCCTACAAAAGTATGAGGCAATTAAGATGGAGCTGGCAATACCTACACAGCTTTGTAAAGTCATCCTGAACAGCATCCCTTCAGTCTTTGTTGAAGGCTCAGAGCTCAGCTTTGACTGGTTTTGCTTGGGAAAACACTCACCTGAAGAAGACATTTTTAAAATATTTATTATAATTAAAGCAGCACCAGCACTAAATGCCCCATCTGAGATGCAGCAGAGCTCCAGACCTACAAGTAGTAACCACACACTGATTATCCTGAAGGACTGGCCAACAGAAAGAAGTACTTACCAGCTTGCTTTTGTGACATTCAGGGCACAGATGCCACTTGGCTTCTAATACCACAGTGTTATGAGGCTCTTGTGAGAGACAACCCTGGATATTCACTGCTGCCAGCAGTCAGTGGTGATTGATGACTCTATTACAGTGATGGCTGTGGCTCCATGTTTTCTCCACGGCCCTCAACACCAGCCAAAAAGCAGTGACTTAAGGAGCTTTTTCAGCTCTCAATTCCTCTATCAAGAGTCAGTATACCCTTTGTTCAGCTGCTTGTTACAGAAATCAGAAAAGGCTTGTTTCATGATTCCTCCAGCTTATGAACCTTTGCCTTGACCTGCATTTCTAGGAGAGCGCTAATAAAAGGGAGATTAATCTTGTAAAATAAATACCTGTATTTCAACTGCACCTTGTGATATTTCTACCCAACACATGGACACAGCTGTAGCCCTGATCACATAAACATTCATTTTCTCCACTGTGCTCCACTATTTTCTACAGTTTGCTTCAAGCATTTACATAAAACACCAATTCACCACAAGGTTTTTAAGCCAAAACAGAACCAGTAAGTCAAATCCATTCCCTCATACACATCCTGGGCTAACTTTGTCCACAGAAACATGCAGATCTCAGCACATTAACAGGTTTTTCCCCCAATACTTACCACTGAAAAGTTGCACAGGTGGCATCATTTCCAAGTTATGTTATGTTTACTTTGTCAACCAAAGTACTTGGAATTCCCCAAATTCTCGGTTTGTTTTCCCCTATGTTCTCTAGCTCTCATTTCACTTTGTTCCCCACAGCTCTACACCTGTAACTCCCCACTCTATCCTCTCTCCATTTCATATATTCCTTTCTCCACATTATCACTAAACCACCTTCTCCTTAGTCCCAGCCTAATTCTGCCTTCACACTTTTTATTTGGACACATCCTCACTTCTTTTTTCCACAAGGTTTTTATTGCTTTGCTGGTCACTCTGACAGAAACCTCCAGCTCCCATGATTTGGCTCCAATTTAACAAAGCAGTCCTCTAAAAATAATAAAACACCTGAACACCAAGGTGTTATGACTTCCTAAGTTGGCATCAAAAATTCAACCTCTGCCCAACATCAGCCATGTAACCCTCACTGCAAAAAAGCCAATTAAAACTGCAAGGAATAGGGGTGGTGCACAACTACCAGAACAGAGGCTGGGACACTGTGCTGAGGGCAATACTTATCTTTAACTCAGGAAGAGATCTTTATTTTTTCCTATCAAAACCAGTTTCTATTATCAAAGAATCCACATTTAGCTCATGACAAACTACAAAGTATTCCACATACAACTCATTTACCACATCTACCTGGTAACAGCTCAAGTTTGTCAGATTTCTGCACACACAGACCTGTTTCCTCTCCATCACCACCTTCTCTGGAACGATCTGGTACCATTCCTGTTGTGAACAAGTTTGTTTTCCTACAGGTAATAAAGTGCTCCCATTGGCTACACAGGCACTGATAGAAGAGAAGAAGCTGGAAGCAAAGCATGGATCCAACCTCCAATCCAAAATACCCACACTTAAATCACCTTCCTCAAGCCTCAGCTTTTCTGTCCCTCCTTCCTATTCACTATAAAATAAATATTTCTATTTATTTGTAGTTACACCTGATACAAGTGACCAGGAGAGCAGTCTGAGTCTGCTCTGCAAACAGAGTTGAGTGAGACAGCTTTTAGTGGTAATACTCAACAGAAAGCCCTTCTTTTTACTTCCCAGTTCATCTCACTGGAAAAGGATAAAAGGTTCAGAAATTTTTCCATCAGGAAGATCTAGAACTCAAGAGCTTCTGTAATTTAAGGGTTTGGTCTCAACATTTGTTTCACAATCAGCAAAGGCTGCTACACAAAGTATTTGTTTTCAAAAACCTATAGATATTTATTGAACAAAAAAGAAAGCAGTAAAAGTTTTCACAATCAGATACTACAAAATGTTTAAGTTTTTTAAAAGGTTATCTACAGGACTGAACTAATTCAGCTCCAGACAGCAGATAAAGAAAACAGTTTCACTAATATTATAAGCAGGCAAGGAATGACAGATTTAGACAAACTACAATAAAGAAACAAACATTTCTTAATTAAAAACAACACGAGTACAAAGATTGTTCTTCTCACTTCGGTTGTTTTAGTGGAGCCTTGTTAGGAGCAGGTGAGCATCTCTTGTAGAGAAGGAGTATCAGCAGTAGTCTAAGTAGACCTGCAAAAAATAAACTCTATTTTAGGAAGAATATTTAGAGGAATCATAAGCAGGTAGCACACTCAACATCCTAGGAAGGCAGAAACTTGCAGAAAGCCAGCTTTCACTTGTACCAAGATACAGGATATAATAGTTTAATGATGAAAAAAGTGATCTTTATATAATATGGCACCACCTTGATGCACTAAGAATGCATTGTGCAGAAACACTGTGACTCAAATTAATATGCAAAAAAATCACTATGAAACCACCATCAGTCTTCTGTCCTAAGTAACTTATTTTTAGAATAAACCAGAGATGACTCACACGACTGAACCACTAAAATATACCCATCATTCTTAGTGCCCTAAGGTTGGCACAAGCAACTTGTAAATGTCAGAAAAGCATATAAACCTCGTTAATGTTTTCAGAAATTCATTTAAAGATAGAAACAGGTCCAAAAAGATGCCTGTCTAAATGCATTGCAATTACGTTACAATTATTTTCCAAATACACAGATATGCTCTGTCTTTTCTCAGCTCATTACTGACTCAAACAATTTGCCCTTCTGGGATCAATTGTTTGCTAATAAATAATTGTTTACAGTCACAAAATGATATTAAGGAGTATTCTTATTAGTTTTCCTTCTACAGCCTAATAAGATTCAAAACTAGCTGATTCCCAAGAGTCTAACCTTAACCTTGCTGTGTTTAACAGCCCAGGAAATGATGAACCATCTGTTTCAGAAAATAATGGAGGGCCAAGAGGAAATATTGTTTAATTGTAGATTAACCTCCTTGTACAGCAGAATGAAGCATCTACAGAATTAGCAACTCTAACTAGCAATGAACAGGAAAAAAAACCCTGAAAGCAACTCTTATTATTAGAAAACCAACAGCAGCCAAGTATTCTTTTACCAACTTTGAAAAACAAAACAAAACAACTCATCAATGTATGTAACAAGTACAACCTGATTTTTAAAACATTTTGAATTATCGTATTTGGATTTTTTCCACTTGAGGAACTCAAGGAAAAAAAAATTAAAATAGTTCTGGCTTTATTTTTCTAGGAGTATCAAAATTATTTTAAAACAAATATCTCCAAGTGAGAGATGTGGAAGTTATACAATAATAAATATCTCATCTTCATAGGTATAAAACAGCTGCTCCAAAGCAACAGACAAGTCACTTAAGGGAGTGGAGGGAAAGGTCTTGAGGTTTTAAACTCAAGAAATTTGATCATTTATGAATGTGTTTTCATAGCCACTTTAAATAATGGAGACAACCTAATAAGGTGTAAGACTGGGTACTAGAAGAGAAAAAACCTAGCAGTGATAAAGCACAGGAATTTGAAAATAAAGCCAACTGCTCCTGTGCTAGCATCATTAAGAGCAGCACAAATCTGCACTGGGATGGCAATTTTTCTATGTAACATTCATGCCAAAGCGAGTTGAACAGGAATTTTTACCTCCATCAATCAGTTTGCCTCGTTTTGACAGCAACAATGACAGAAAAGTGTGTTATCAAAGGGCTGCAGCAAACTCCAACACCCAGGAACTGAGAGAGCTTTTCCTTGATTTTCCACAACCTTCCTAGAACAGCATCTAAATTCACTGCTCACTCTGACAGCTGGGTGCATACTCAGTGTGACAGACTGCATTCATTCCAAGTTTTAAATATCCAAACACGGCAACATTTACTCCAATAAATTATTCTTGAATTCTTCACTCAATTCCTGAAGCAATGAGCTTGCAATAACTCTACAGCTTCATATAATAGCACCTATTGAAAGAGGATAAGAGTTTGACATTCTTCTCCCACTGAACAACCAGGCACAATTTTATCCATCAGCCGTCTATCAACCTACGGATATTGAAAGCTTGGGCGCAGCAGATAACATCAAACCCAGCCCTACTGTCAAGCTGCACTATCTCCTGCCATCAATAATGCTATTCATGAATTTAGGAAAATTAATAAATCTTGGGGTGGATGCTCAGAGAGCCGCAACTGCAGGTGAAGCAGACACTCACTTGGGCTTTGTTTCTGCATCTGTCACTTGGCGGATGTAGATGCCGTCCTCGGGGTGCTCGATGTCATCCATTTCGTACATGTAGGAGGAAGCTATGGCCAGGGTAGTTCCATCGTTGCTGAAGGCCAGGGAGGCAATGCTGGTGGGATACCGATGGAATTGGCACAGCCGCTTCTTGTTAAACGGGTCCCAGATATTCACAAAGCCATCGGAGCCGCCTGCAAATCAGCGTTTCAAAAAAATAAAACTGCTTGCAAGTTGTAATTGAGGAAAAAAAATAAAACTGAAGAGATGCAGCACAGGAAAAAAAAGAAAACTACTCGTAATTACTTTCTCAGGAAAAGCACAGGGTTGATTCACTCAGTAAAGAGCACAATGAGCATTTCCCAAAACCCCTCTTAAGGCAGTTAACTGAAGAAAAGACTGCAATACAATTTTGTCTCATAGCCCTCTACATTCTAAGAAAGTGGTATGGCAGAAAAAAACTTTCTACAAGAGATTCTCATTGCATCATAGTTTTAAGCTGACAGTGAGATTGTGATTACCTCTGCAGGTTCAAACATAAGCTTGGGTTTGGGGCAAAAAATATTAAGAGTTAAGAACTCTCACTACATCAAATATTTTTAAAACCCTGCTCATGGCATGAAACACAATTTAAATGCTTAAAAAGTCAGGACATATGAAGTAAAGGCTGATCTGTTCACATCAAAACTAAAGGAATTGATAAAAATGTTACAAAGAATTGAGTATTTACCTGTAGCAAACGTGTTGTGGACATTATGGAAAGAAATGGCATTAACTGGATAAATCTGCTCGATGTTATTCTCCTTCAAACGGTGACATTTGAATGCGTATTTCTTCTTCTGGATTTCTGGGCTTGGATCCAAATATTCCACGGCTACACGACCTTCAATAGAACTTAAAACATAACCCTAACAAGAAAAAAGAAAAATTTGGAGCTACATGTTTTAGAAGTTTACAACTGGAGAAAAGACTGCAATACAATTTTATTTCATAGCCTTCTAAACTCTAAGAAAGTAGTAAGGAAGAAAAAAAGCTTTCTAAGAGAGATTCCCATTGCATCATAGTTTTAAGCTGACAGTGAGACCTGTAATTGCCTCTGCAGGTCCAAATACAAGCTTGTGCTTGGGGGAAAAAAGGTTAAGAGATAAGAACTCCTTGTATTTGCTCACCTACCCCCCAGGGCCTAAATATCTGAAATATGAGAGATACTCACAGGACTACTTAGTTTCAGAATTACATTACATTAAAATTAGTTCAGAGCTTTATAGTAACAACTAAACACTCAAGCTGAAATAGTATTTTCAGTGAAATTTGATTACAAGTTGTGTTCACTTACCCAGTTAATTACAGTCCTGACTTGGAGCAACCCGAGATGCTTTTATTATCACTTCTGAGTTAAGTCCATAATAGATCTTTTCAGAAATAGGATTGCAATGATATCTAGCTATAACAAGACTCTTTAAAATCCATCATACAATACAATCTGGAAGATCAGCTTGTTTTACTATAACTAGAACTGAAAATGGACAAAGCATTCATGCCAGCTCAAGAACAAGTAACTAGGTCTTGCAATTCCTGTACTATCACTCTGTACACAGCGAAATTCCCTTACAAATTAGTTTGGCAGAGAAAGCCAATCTTGTTGCTTTCCTTGGAAAAGAAATACCACAGACACCACGTTAACTTGCACAGAACAGCAGCAGGAGCACCTGAATTGTACAATTCCCCCTGCATAATGGAACTGGGGTTCTGCAGCGCACGCCACAGACTCAGAGAGAAAAAAAGAAAAACATATAAATGACATTCACACAGTTTTAATCCTGCTCCTGTTCACAGACTGTTCAAGAACCAGGGTTACAATGCATAAAAGCTGCTGAGAAACCACCAGTTCTGGCTTTCTCTCTTCTACTGCAACTAGGGAGGGGAAGGATGTCTTTTAATTACGTGTCAGCATTGTGATTCATTAAATAGGTTATTCCTAAAAAGGAGACAAATCTTGAGGAACAAAATGACAACATAATATGCTGCTAAGTCAGTGGCAAACATTGCTAAGCTGCACTAAAAAGAATTAATGTGCCACAGGAAGCCTCCCCCATCCCAAAGTTTGATTACAAAACAAACCCCCACTGAAAAATAAACTTGAAAATAAACCACCATTTTCCTGAAGAACATTCAGCAGAAATGTGATTGCTGCCATGGCTCCCATACCTGTTTGTTGGGGAATGCTCTGATGCAGCGGGTCTGGTATTTCAGGCTCGATTCTCTTCGCTGCTGAACGTATCCCATGTTCCTCAAATCCCACACCAGCACTCTCCGACCTGCTGTCCCCACAATCAGTCTGTCCCCAGACACAGAGAGGGTGTAGACCTTCCAAAAAAATATTTACAGTATTTAACACTGATGAGCCTAAAAACCCCCTGCTCTTCGTACAGAATAAGCTGTCAGCAACGAGCACTGACACAACTGGTGACATCCCCCATGGAATCCACAGTAACAGAATTCCCTTCAGCTTTAATTTAGAACCCAAATTTGGGACGAGCAGCAGGAGTGTGCAGCTGGTTACTGAGAACACCCTGATGCAGCATTCAAAAGCTCAAAAATTAGTGCAAGCATTAAATTTACCAAATTTAATGGCAGAAGGAAAATCTACACAAAGGAACAGGAGGGGAAGTGATGGATACTGGAATTAATCTCTGCTTGGTAAGCACAGTTTGCATTCCCACTGCCAGCTCATGATCCTGCAGTTTAGTCCTACAAAACCACATCACACATTTTCTTCTCTGTTTTTCTCCACCTGGTAACCAAGTATTTTTCTTCATAAACTGAGTATTTTGAGTTGAGCTTCATGCTAATACAACAAAATAAATTGCCAAGAAACCATTAAAAAAACCACATTACTTTGTGTACTTTAATAAAACTAAGTGAAATTGAAGAAAGCAATATGCTCGACATATCATAAAAAAGATAATGGCTTGGAACTTCAGCTCTACTCCAAAACTTGGCTCAGAGGTTCTAATTTTGACTTATCAAATTTCACAGGAAAGTATTTAGTGCATGACTTGTTGTTTCCAACTATTGCTTGGGATACAGTTCATCTGGTAATATGTTAAAAAAAAAAAAGAAAAAGGAGAAAGGCTTAGTCATAAAAAAATGTGCTATGGAATGAACCCCAAGTTGTTGATACATAAGCAGATGGAATCCAGCTACCTACAGCTGTCACTGAGCTGCTAACAAGAGCAAACTACGAGAATGAGTTTTTTCCAAGTGATCTAATGCAGTCAAATACATAGGAAACAGATCTTGGGTATTTCTCAGATCAGGAATTAAAAGTGTAAGAGATCTGGTATCCTGCCAGAAGGAATCAAATTAATTTTGGCAAGTGCTTGTACGATTTCACTCATTTGGTTTCACTTTCTGGCTCTCTGACGAAGTCCAACAAAGCTGCCTGGTTCTGGAAAGACTGCACTGAAATATCACACACAACAACTTTTCATTTGCTATAAATACTTTTCCAAAAAGTTAATTTCTAATAAAAAAACTAAGCAGACAGGTGTGTATGTATACACAGAGATAAAAAAGCTTCCTTTAACCAATCCTCATCCATCCAGCATGCTTTCTTCTCTAAAATGTGATTATTGAACTTTCCTCTAAAGACTGAGATCTTAAGATGGGGAAAGTCTTAAATATTCACACAGGAGTTGCCCAAAAGTTCTGATGAACCCAATTATGCCTAAAAAGGGTAAGAAAACTTTGAGTCAATAGTAGTTATGCATTTCAACCAGAGAGTTTTTCGTTATTGATGTAAAAATTGGTCCAGAAATATTCATAAACACTATATAAAATGTGTTTGTATACATACAGGGAAACAAAGGCATAAAGAACATTAAATATCCTAAATCTTCTTCACAAACTGATGTCACACCTGTACAGTGAAGTGTTCGTTCTCCACCACACAGCCATAAATCAAATGAAACCGTTGTCATGCAGTGGAGTAGGTGTACACATTCATCAAAGGCAGCATTAAAAAAATGACATAATGAACCTTGCTGAACCAATAAGCAGCTTGATCCACTGTGGCTGTCCATTATATGATATTCTGTCAGCAATTTATCACAGTTCTTTACATGCTACATACATCTATAAATCAAAACTAGAAATAATGCAATTACTTTATTCTGCACAAAGGTCTCGCCAGAAGTAGATCCAGCTCTGCTGGAACAAAAGTAAGAGCTATTTAGGGCCAAAGGGAAGGTAATGATGGCTCGTAATTAGGACTTGACAATAGGATGTCACAGCGCTAAATGAAATTTTAAAAAGGTACAGGCAAAAAAATATTCATATGTAAAATTATCCAGCAAGCCAGCCTGTGTTTAGGAGTCTCTGAAAAAAAAACTGGAATCCCTGTTCTTTCAATGACACCACTGTAAGCAGCACGAGAAGTTAACACATCATACGGCCATTAGAAAAAGCTGAAGATATCCCATTTTATCTTATTTCTCTGAGTGTCCCATTAGCACAAATTTCAGTATTAGTAAAATATCCAAATTTGCTAGAGATTAATACCAGACAGGTAAATCACAATACAAGCAATTCTGTTCAGTTTTTTGAACACAAGTAAAAAAACAAAATATTATTTTAAGCAACATAAATGGCCTCCTATAAAGATACATCTCTGTGCACATTCCAAAACAATCAGACCTTAGGACTGCCAAGGTCTGATGTATCTAAAATCTTAACATTTAAGGAAATCAACTGTGCATATTACAATTAAGCCAAGATACTTGGTTTTCCTTCAAATTTATTTTCAATTTTAAGAATTTGGTCCAGCACAAGCACCACGAATGAAGGTACATTGAGGAAAGCTCAAAGCCTTCACCTAGAAATGGCAACATATTCTGAATACCAATCTTTTAAAATGCTACACTTTCACCCAGTTTAAAAACCATTAAACATAACTTCCCAAATTCAGCTCATAATTTCACAGATTCACTCAAGGCAGTGTCCTGTGTGATGTTTCAGTCCCAGGATGCATTATTTAACACCTGGAATCCAGCATGCAGCACATACCTTTTCAGGCTGGGAGAAGGTTCCTGCATTACAGGGAGTTCTGGGATCCCAGAGTTTCACTGTTTGATCCCAGCTGCCAGTCACCATGACATTCACTTCTGGGCAATACTCCACACACCTGATGGGAGCATCATGGGCACCAACAAGGTTTTCTGTAAGAAAACACAACATACTGCAACTTTATTTGCCCTACAAGCAGTCAGAATGTGGGAAATAAAGAATAAAAAAAGAACACTACTGCAGTACAGGCATTTTCTGACATCCTAAAGGTGCATTTCTATGCCAGAAGTCCCTGTAATGGACAGTTCAGCCCTCAGAAGCATAAATTTTGCCAAGATCAGGATTGTTAAATTTAAACTTATGTCCCTTGACCTTAGCATTTAAGAATTTTAGGCAGTCACTGAGAGATCTTTACAGGTATAAAGTACATTCAGTATCAACTGTTATCACACTGACACAACATACTTAATACAGGAAGCAACTTAAGCTTCTGTATATTCATAATATGACAAGAGAAAGCAATTAGTATTACCTCTTAATAAAAATATTAAAACAAACACTTGTAAAAAGCCAGCTATGGCAGAATTATTTGAGCTTTTTGGTACCATTACTGCACATACCCATTTGCCAAGCCCTGGCTATGGCTGGTGCTGGTGACTGGCTGCAATTTGCTTTTCTCTTTAGCACTCTAAAAACAAACAAAAAAGTGAGGCAAACCAGTTCCAAATTTTGCACCAACAACACACTGGAACTGTTACTTCCAAGCAATAATTTCTTAGCAAAAAACTGTAGTACAAGGCCATGCTTGACAAAAGCAGAAGCTTGATATATCATCTGCCATGAAAGATCATTCTAAATACATCCAAACCACAAACCTCTGAAAAACAACATGCTCAGTTTTAGTTCAGCTTGGCTAATTCCCCCAACTGAGACACTGCAGCCTATGGCAGAGCAGGATTATCATCAGAAAACCAATTTGAGGCATCCTACAAGCAGCTACCAAACTGTCTGGCAAGCTGCCAAATTCTGCCAGGTTTTTTAGGTGGTCCTTATTAAGGTCACTGGTTATTTTGCCAGATACTTAAATATCCCCCATCTAAAGAACTTGAAGCACATTCTGTGCATGTAAGTACATAGATTTGAAGCTTAGGCCAGTTGCTGACAGCATTTAGAATTCAATCTGCTCACCTTGGTCCGTGTTTAAGTCGTGCATTTTCAGCTGCTGATCCAGCCCCCCACTCCAGGCATGGGTAGGATCCTATAAAGCATAAAATTTACCTTATTAAGTTTCCATGGCTGCTCTGCATTGATATCCTAAACTCGTAACAAAGGATTTGCTTTCAAGAGTTTTGGGAAGATGGGAATTAAGACACAAATGTCAAGGTCTGACCCAGATTTAAACAGACAGAAGCTTTGCAAAATGTTTAAGTGCTTTGAGCAATATGAATCTCTTTAGTTTAAAAGTAAAACTAAAGTAAATTTTAAAAATTGCAAGTAGAGGCTATACCAAATCATCTCCTTTTTTTCATATTTTAAATAACTGACAACCTAAGTTCCATCTAAGTGCAGTGTAATCCTAAAACTCATTTAGAAGGGAGACATCATTTGAGAACCTGAGTGTTGATCCACAGTACAGCATCAGCCAAGTGACAAAATATTCAGTGAAAAAAAGCACAGGTAGGTCCCTTCTTTAATTTCAGGGACTGGCAATTTCTCATACCTTGGGCACTCTACAGCTGTAAAATAATAATTAAACAACTCCTCCCGCACTTACATAAAAAGCACAGTCCAGGACAGCTCCTGAATGCTGATATTTGAGTCTCATGGTGTTGGCAGGAACATCATAGAGCCGAACAGTCGTGTCCCAGGATGAAACAAGTAGAAACTGAGATGTGTTTGGACTAAACTTTACTGATGAAATCCCATCATCTGGAGTTTGGTTGAGTTTGAACTCGTTTGATCCCGTCATCTGCAGACAATAAGGCACAGATGCAATTTTAGTGACTACAAGAACACAGGCCCAGAAAGGGAACAAGACTGAGCCCTCTGAAAGGCAGCCCAAAGCAGACCTGAAAACTTTACTGACTTTTACACAGAGCAGGTTCAGAACACCCAAATTTCTCACAAACTCTAAAATTCAAGATGCCAATCCCTGTCCGAAACCTCAATAAATGCCTTTCTCTGCAGAGAGCTTTTAAATATCAAATGCAACATGAATAAACAGCCCAAAATATTATGATCATTATTATAATCTCTAAGCTTAGATATTGCTACTTACAAATATATTTCCCTCACTCTGCTGAGTGTGTGGCTGTGTTTTTTGAACTAAATATTTGTAATTTATGTGAACATCAAGAAGTTACTCTAAAAAACACATATAAGCAGAAAGGAAATGGATTTGAATACTCAAAAAAGTGTTGATTTGCTCCTGGACTGGTATGACCCCCATATACTTCCAAGAATTGCAACAGGATCACCTTTTATGTAGTTTTGGGCACTGTGCAACTTTCAGACCTTCAGGCTTCCACAAGTGCTATGAAATATTTGCTATAAGAAGCTTTAAGAACTTTTTTCCCCTCTCCTAGAATCCAAAGAACAGGTAAAGAAAGGAAAGTTATGTTTTGTGGGGTGCTGAAATGTGCAGCGACCACGGAACTGGGATGTGACAATGAAAAAATATCAACAATTCAATGAAAGATCAGTGACTCCAAAGACAAATGCAGCACTCCCATTCCAGGACTAGTTTGTTGAAAAATTCCAAGGAGAGCAGAAGCTATGAACTGCAAATTTCAGCTGGAAAACAATTTAGACCTTACGAACACTCTAAAAGAAGAAACTGTTGGTTACATATCCACCAACAAAACAACCACAGCTTCTTTTCAAGGCTTCTCAAGGCCTCAACAGGACATTTGCCTTCTGCTAAAGGGGCAGAGCAGTGAATCAGCTCAGATTTTTTGTAATTTTCACCCCTGAATTTGTATGTACAACTGCAGAGGTGACACTGCACCTCTGAGAATAAATCAGGAGACAAGCAGCAGATGAGCCAACAGCAAGGTGCAAATTTAGGGCACAAAGATTCCAGTTCAGTGCTTGTCAGTAACTAAACAATCATCGAGGTGTGTAATAAAGTGAGGAACACACATTCCTACACCGGAGAGATTTCCTCAGTGGGAGCTTTGCTGTGGAAGACATCCTTCAAATAACACAAAAAACCACTTACTGTGTCAACATAAAGTGCTATTTCTGCTATTTAAACTTGAAGTGAGGGAGGGGAAAACGCTTTTAATAATAGAAAAGCTTCTTTTTGAGCATCCTTTTAGCTCTGCTTTGGGAATACTTGGGAAAAGAGAGGCTTGAGGTTTTGCCACATATCTTTCCACAGGAAAACTACCTGGAATGCAGCAGCACCTGCTGAGGATGTTTCAGGTGGAGGTCCACAGACAAAAAATCTACAGGAATTCAGAACAACTGGGACTGGACAAGCTTATTGCCTTGTCTACTTAGGCCAGAAAACTCAAACAACAAAACACGAGGATGTGAGGTAGAAGTTATTGTATTAATTGAGGACTGGTACAAATTATTAACCAGCCAGAAAGCAACTCCAGGAGGCAAAGCTACTTACACCAGAAACCTGGAAGGATGTCCCAAAGGTATTTTTAATCCAGGACAAAGTGCATAATACTAGAATTTAAGTATATCCTGCCTCTTAAACACGGTAAAAAAAATAAAGCAGACCAAGAGCTCGACATTGTCACAAAAACAGCTGCTCCAGAAGCAGGATTGCCAAACCACAGTGTCGTGCCCACCTCAAACAACAAAGTCCTGGTAAAATGTTGAGGCACCACGAGAAAAAACTTTTAAACATTACAGACAGAGCACATGCTGCTGAAATGGCGACTCTGACTTAACTACGAGGTTCAGTTTTAAAAAAAAAAAAAAAAAAATTAACAAAACCTCATTTTTAGTGAACAAGCAAGAAATCTGTGCTACTATAGCTCCTCTTGGCACAGGTGTCACTCAGCTGGACGGAGCTGCTGGAACAAAGCAGAACGCTCCGCTGAGAGCCTCGGGACTCCCAGCCCGCGCTTTTACTCAGAAAACACGAAACTCTGAAGTACCGTTTTCATGCTGAACGAGCTCCTCCCGCTGCTCCACGGACCGCCAAGGAAAAGCTTTCGGATTTACGGCAGCCCTGAGGCTTCGGTCGCTCCCCAAGCCGGGTCCCGGTGAAGAGCGGCGGGATGCGTGAGACGCTGCGGGAAGGGAAGAGAGTGAAGGAAGGGCCTGGGAACCAGGGAGGGACGGGACCGCACCGGGGAACGAACGCGCGGCCAGGACGGAAGGGTTAGGATGCTCCCAGGGTCCCAATCCCGATCCCCAAATCCCCAGTCCCGGATCCTCAACCCTGGATCCCCAATCCTGGATCCCGGTCCCGGTGCCGGCCTCACCTCAACCTCCGCCACCGCCCGCGCGCGCGCACTGCCGCCCCCGCCCGCGATTGGCCGGTTCGAACGCGCGTGACACTGCGTGCCCCCGCGTGCCGCGCGCCCACCGCCGCGGGGCATGCCGGGAGTTGTAGTTCGCCTCTCCCGGGGCAGTGGCGGTGTGTGGGGTCGGACCTTTCTCCCCGTTCTATCCCGGCTGATAACAAAGGGTCCCGGGAGGTGCCCCCCAGGGAACCGCACGGGTTGGTGCCGCAGGGAAAGAGAGGCTGCTGCTGGGTTTTAGCAGTGTTAACGGGATAACCCGAAATACGAGTTATTTCCCCTAAAAAAAAGGAGTCCGAAAGGCGGAGCGATGGAGCGGGGCTGAGTCCCCCCACCCTGGCTGCTGATACCCCGGGACTAGGGGTCTGTGGCTCGAACATCAGCTGTGGAGCGCGGGGAGAGCGTTCTCCTTCCCCGCACCGAAAAACGCCTTGTTTATCCCTTCGGATATTTTATTTCTCTGTTTTTCGGGGGTTTATTTTTCGCCGTCCTCGTTGCTGTTGCTGTTACACCCTCCGCGCTCGGTACGGGCCGTACCTCGGAGCCGGTGGCCGCAGTTTAATTGCCACTTGCCGCGGGATTTACTGGTTTTGAGTGACCCATCGAGGCCGTGTCCCCTGGGGAGCCGTCGAGGATGCCCAGTGCGAGCCCGGGGCACGGAGAGCAGGGACCAGTCCCCGGTAGCACCGAGCCCATCACCGCGGCTTCCACCAAAACACTCCGAAAAACAGGAAAAAGGTCCCCGTTTGCGAAACTTTTCGGGAAATACCCCTCATCTCCCAGCCGAGAGCAGGGCAGCGAGTCCCCGCACAGGCACAGGCGGACGGTCAGGCCCGGCTGGGATTCCCTGCAGGAAACGAGATGAGGAACAAAAATGCCAGAAAAATAAACCCTCGGCGTTACAAGTCGTTTTCGCTCTCCCGTGCATCGATCCCGGGCCCCGCTGGCCCTTCCCGGCCCGCCTGCGGGGCACCCCCGGTAACGGGGTCCCCCTCCGGGACACGCGACCGAGGTGGCAAATTCACAAACGAGGCTTAAAACGGTTTAATTTTTTTTTCTTACTTACTTTCTTTAAAAATATTTACAGATCTGAAATAACGCTTTTTTTTAATTAATTCTTTTTTTTTTTTCAAGTGGCAGGATAGCAGGAAGGGAGAGCGGGGGTGCCCCCGGCGCCCCGGGCTCTCCGTTTGCCCGTCCCTCCCATCAGTTTCGGTGCTGTGTCCCCGCCGCGGGGGCGGCCCGAGACCCCGCACGGAGCCCCCGCGGCAGCCCCGGCCCCGCTCCCGGTGTGGGTCCCGACAGAGCGGGCGCGGGGCGGGGGGCGCGGGGCTCAGTAGTCGATCTTGTTGTAGAGGTTGTAGAGCGGTAAGGCCGAGAGGTTGCTGCCGGGGTAGTAGAGAGGGGCGGGGAAGGCGATGGACCGGGGCACCGGCACTCGGAGGAGGGAATTGTCTCTGAACACCAGCGGCATCCCCACCAGAGTCTGCGCCGAGGCGTGGGCCATGTTGGCCGCCTCCAGCTCGGCCGAGAGCTGCCGTTTCCACTTGTTCCTGCGGTTCTGGAACCAGGTCTTCACCTGGGTCTCGGTGAGCTGCAGGCTGGAGGCCAGGCAGGCCCGCTCCGAGCTGCTCAGGTAGCGCTTCATGTCGAAGGTGGACTCCAGCTGATAGACCTGGCTGCGGCTGAACACCGTGCGCGTCTTCTTCTTGGCGGCGCCGGCCTGCCGGTCCCCGCCGTCGCGCTGCCGGTCCCCGCAGGAAGGCGAGGAGGGTCCCAGCGGCTTCTCCTTCTCGTCCTTACAGTCCTGCTGGGGGGGCGAGAGGAAGGGCCCCCGCTCCCCGCTGCCCGCCGCCGCTGCTCCGCTCCCCTTGGCGCTGCCTGCAACAGAGCGACAGCGCGGGGGTCGCACGGCGGCCGGCACCGGGACCCCCGACGGCCGAGCCCCCCGCCCCGGAGGGAAAAAGCACCGAAGGGAGACCCCGGGCAGGCACCCGCCGCCTCTGCTCCCGGCTGAACACACAACCGACGCCGGGGGAAGGCATCCCCTCCTGGGTATCCCTATCCCTCCGTCACATGGATGAATGGATGGATGGACGGACGGACGGACGGATGGATGGATGGACGGACAGGTGAGTGTGCGTGCCACAGTGAAAGTAGCTGAGTACCAGGCTTCCTATCCGACACGAGCCGGCAAATTTTACTTTACAGCATCGCATTTCACAGACCGTTTATTCAGAAATAATGCTAAAAAAAATAAACATCGTTCTTCCCTCTGCCCGAGCACTGAGTATAATCAGAATCTAAGAAAACGAGCGTTATTCATCGCACCGCATCCCTCGGGGAAATCAATGCCGAGTGGGGTGGAAAAGAAAAAAAAAAGCCACCCGATTTTTCCTGGAGTTCCTTCCTCCCCGCTTCACCCACGGACGCCGCAAATACTCTGTGCCCCGAAAGCAGAGTAGGTGCGACGTGCCCCCGCCTCCCTCTTCCCGGCGGGGGCCGGACCGGGGCCGAGCTCTCCGCGGCCCTTCCCGGCGGGGCCCGTCCGCCCCGTCCCATCCCTCCGGATACTCACCGAGACAGGTGAAGCTGAGGGGCTGGTGCTTGTGGCACGCTTCGGCGGGGCCCTGAGCCTCGGGGCAAAAGCAGCCGCGGTGCTTCCAGCTCTCCTCCGGCTCCTCGTCCTCCGAGGACAGGGAAAGGGTCCGGGCGCGGGCGGGCCAGGCGGGTGCCCTGTCGCCGGCCTCCCGGGGGGGATCGGCGTTGCCGCTGCCCAGGATGGACTGGATGGTGAAACTGGAGATGGGAGCAGCCGCCGGACAGCACTTGCTCGGGTCTTCTTTGCTGCTCATCCTGGGTTCATAAGAAAGCAGAGGAGGGAAGCTCTCGCTTTAGAGGGGCTCGGGGT
>VXAD01003774.1:0-14014 GCA_013399195.1 Dicrurus megarhynchus | reverse complement strand
CCGGGAGCCGCGACGTGAGCCCCGGTAGGGCGGTAATACCGCGTACTGCCCGCCGGTACCAGCTACGGTGGCGGCAGTGCCGAGGGAAGGTGTGACTCCTGTTTTGGGAAGTGAAAAGGAAGTGAAGGAAGGAAGGAAGGAAGGACGGAAGGACGGAAGGAAGGAAGGAAGGAAGGAAGGAAGGAAGGAAGGAAGGAAATACCAGCCGCTCAATCACTCAATTCTGGCATTCTTCTAAACATCTGGAACACCTTTGAGCGTGCACTGCAAAAATCTGCCTTGGCACATGCAGAGCTCTGGACTCAGACGTGCTCACGTGTGCACAGGGGGCAACAATCTCTACTTCTAAACATTTTAATGCCCAGATCAAATCTGCCTGATTTTTGTTGCTATTTCGTTTTAAAGACACCCACTTGGCAATTTGAAGCAAGACATCTTTTTTCTGAATCAGACTCCCCAGTTCTTCTTCCTCCCGAACACCTGGGGTTGTAAATAGAGGGAGAATTTATATAGAGCCAGTCACACAACATTTCTGGCTGCAACGGATGTGGTATTTCATGTGCCTTCCACACACCTCGGGAATGGGGTCTCAGCAATCAGTAGTTTGCAGAAATATTCTGTTATTAGCAACTGTTGTTCCTGCTCCCGTTAACAGCTTAAAGCACCTGGCAAAGTAAAGGTCATCGGGAATTCTTCAAAGAAATGCTATTTCTCAGGGAATATCCCTCAGCTCCGGGGTAAAATGTACAGAGGAAAAAAAAAAATGGACAGAAAGAAAATAGTTTCTATTCAGAAAACAGCCAATAGCCCCCTAGCTCAGGCTCCTGCCTGAGACCTGGGATAAAGCTCTGTGTTAAATGTTTGCAGCTCTTACATGGAAAGCCGAGGGTGAAAAGTTCTTATAGAAGACCCCAGTGCATTTCTCCATCTCAGTGAAGATTTTATTTAGATATGAGTCACTAAAATAATTCTGTCCTGAAACTCCCACCCTTTTCCATCCATCTTTCACTGCTTTGGTAATTACGCGGTCCTAATCCCTTTGGAGTCCTTCAGGGCAAACAACTCACGATAGAAAGCCAAGCAAGGACAAAAAAATCAAACCAGCCTCTGGAAATGTTAAAAGAAATTCCCACTTTGCAATTCTTTACTACAAAACAAACAAACAAACAAAACCCTGCAGTGTTCTAAAAGAGCATTTCTCTGTCTCTATTATTTAAGGTCCATGGATTTCTCATTTATTTATGTATTTTATTTATTCCCCCTCCCCAGCAATATCTGGATGTTAAAGACTGGTATTGACCATTCCCCCCTTGCCCACTGGTGATGGAGCTGAGTGGATTTTGCTGCAGTCTTTATTTCTGTTTCTAGACTTTTACTTGTACCATTCCATTGTAAGCAGATAATTATTATTTCATTAGTGTTGCAATTCGGAATTAATTGGCTAATTTACACATGGATCAATTGTATAAATGTGATGTTTGTGATAGGTGCTTGATATGATTTAAAGTAATTGTTTATTTTCGGGCTTTGGTTGTATTGTATTGCAAAGTGATTTATCTCCTTATTTATCCTGTCTCAGCACTGCCTCTTCTTTTTCATTATTTTTCTAAGGAGCTCTACTCTTGCTAGGCTGGAGCGTGAACCTGTGTGCTGTGATTCTGTGGTGCCCCACTGCTATGAGCTCCAAAAAGCCCTGCCTTTGCACATCCTGCTGCTGAGGATGTGCAGAGCACAGCAGCCCTGTTTCCCTGGCAGGAATTACCCACTGCAGCCTGGATTTCACCAGGTTCTTCTCCCATCTTTATCTGCTACCCCTGAGCGTCCCCACTGTAATCACAGGTGACAAACTTTGGGTCACCTTGGGTTAACTTTCTCTTTGCCATCCAGAGGAAAGGGCAGTGCTCAGTTTCCTTGTTCCTTTATTTGTCCAGGTGAGAGCTCTCCTGAAGATGTTTGCAGCATCTGGCCTCCCAGCAATTGTAGGGAAGCAGAATTCCTCCCAGACACTGCTTGATTCCATGGCTCACATTAAACATACTTCCACAGGAAAATGCTGAGGCACCTCCTTGCATCAGGGTTTAGATGTCCAGAAGGAGAAAGAAAGAAAGGATGAGAAGACATTTAACAGCTTGCCCCACACAGAAACACTCCCTCCCCAGGCAACCAAAATGAATCCTTCCACCATCAGATTTTAGAGCTCCTGTTGTGCTCTAAAGCCTGATGTCCAGGCATCCAAACACAATTTTGTGAATGCCAGAGATTAACTTGCTGCAGAGTCTGAGCTGTTCTCAATGGCTCTCCCTTTCCTAGTGCAAATCCTTTCATATTTTCAGGGCCTTCTTAAAATCTGAGTTCTTCAGAAACATGGCATTTCTCTGCCAGTCTTTCAAGTGCTTCTTCTGAAATGCATGGCTGGAAACAAACAGAGGTTACCCAGAGAAGAGATGCTATTTTCTCATCAAAAGGAATGTCTCTTGTGGGATGTATTTGATAAGGATGTTTTATTCAAGACTGGAAAAACTACAAGGCAGTTATGCTTCGAAGCCTGTCTCAGGTTTCCCCAGGCTGAGTGGATCAGGGTGCATGAGATGTGTGTGGGTTGAGAGGTATTTTGGAACAGTTAAGGTTGTTCCCTTATTATGCCTTACAATGGCATTTTTGTACCTTTAAATGGAAGGCTTTGTTAGTGTCTGTTTTCCAGTGGCTTCCTGGCAAGCTGAGAGTCTTCGCTGACAAATATTAGAGACTCATAGCACTTCAAGAAAGCAGATTGTTCAATTTATGAGATTTTTATTTCTGAGGCTCGTCACAGTCCTGTGCCTGACTCACAGAGCTATCATTTTTATTGGAAAAGGGGAAGAATTTCTAGGTTGTGATGTTTTTGTGAAACAAATCCTGCTGCAAATTCCGTGTAATTTGGAGTAAATTCACAGGGACAGAACTGATGCGGTGCAGGTGAGGTGATCTAAGCACAGTCTTTGTCTCACAGAGCACCACACACGTACTCTCTAGAGTGTGATAAGAGGCTCTGATGTCATCACAAACTCATACGACATATCCTTTGCTTTTGTCATTTGGACCTGCCCACCAGTCTAATTTCTAGAGGGTTTCATCATCCTGGTATTAGTTATGTGTGCACAATTTATCACTTCCACAAGCAAACTCACCGAATGGAGGTCAGCTAAATACACTGGAGGAAATCCTTTGTGAGAAGCATCACTGGAGGATTTGAAGGCAGAGCATGTGCTGTTCTTTAACATCTTATCCAAACATAAACTTCAGCTCATCTTTCAAAATATGTCGGGACAGAGTCACCCATAGAAAAATGAATGAAGGTGGCTTTGCAGCTCCTATATCTGAAGAGCGGTGCTTTTATAGCCAGTTGTAAACTCTGAAGTATCATGTTAAAAAATAAAAACACCCCAAAATCAAAACCAGGACAATGTAAACATCAGGATTGGTGAAATCCGAAATAAGCAGATTACGTTGCGGCCATAAATAGGTCATTTATTAAAATCCACAAAAAATCCTGTCACCACACCTGAAAAGAGCTGAGTATCTCCAGCTCCTACTGAAATAGAAAATTGCTGCACAGCTCTATGGTGAATGTGGCTAGAAAAGAGGTGTTCTAACCCACACTCAGCCTTCAGGTCTCAGATCCAAACTGTGCGTTTGCAGAGAGCCAACAGAGAGCAGAGCACAACCAACGTGTTGTGTGCAGGGCAGCTGGATAATGTGCAGTTTTAGGAGTTCTTAAATAAACATTGATTTCAAAACTGTTACAGCCCATTGACTCAAAAATCAGCTGCTTATAAAGCCTCTCGTGCTCACATCGCTGATCCCTGGCAATTGCACAAGAGTTGTGCTGGACGTACATACTGAACATGGGCTGCATTTTGAATTTCATGGAAAGATCCTGAGATCACTCTAATTTCCCCAAGAAGGTTTGCTATCGCTGGCACGACAGTCTGAACCAGCTTGTTCCGAGTCAGCAGATCCCCAGAATAGCTCGTGGTTTTGCAAAACAAATGAATGATGGGGTCATTTTGCTCTTCCACAAGAGCTTCTTTGTCAAAACCTCAGTGTGCTTTGCACTTATTAAGGACTCTGCCTCGCCTGCCAATCCCCAGGGAAAGCTGCTCCTCAGGGAAGCTCCGTGTTTCAGGAATCCCAAAGTGATGCACACAGCAAAGGAGGCTCCTTCTCCTTCTTTTGGCTGGGGCATCTCCAAGACTTCTTGTCTTCAGCTATTCAGACAGTGTAAGTACTCACGTCGCTCCCATGGTGCACAGACTCTGTTCTATCAGTTCTGCAAAACAGAACAGGAAAAAGAACGGGTTTTGGGCTTCTTTCTGCGCAACATTTCTGTAAATTCCAGGGAAAATTTTATCCTAGACAACAAAGTTGCTTATTTCTATATATATTAATATAAATGCACAAATCCACATCATAAAAACAAAGTATCAGAGGCAAACAAATGATTAGACAAATTTCAAATCATCCTTCTTTGAGCCACACCTTTACATTTCAGTTTTCCTTTGTTTGTTGTTGTTTTGGCTTTTTTTTTATTATACCATTGAAAATTTGGAGATCTATTAGAAAGACAAGCATTATACAGGAAATATTTTTAATGCATTTTGGTTAACCATTAGCAATATACACCAGAAATTCATCGGTAATAAACCTGATGGAAGCAGTGCTGGTGGAGAGCAGTAGAAAGATTAAATGCAGGTTGTGCAAAACTTCTGGCACTCAGCTTCATCACCATCACAGCCATCAGAGTTACACGTTTTTTTGGACAAGAGAGGATTCCCTCTGGAATTAAGCCACAGAGATCCAACAAGTCCAGAGTGGTGGCTTGAAACTCCTTCCTCATATGAAGATATGAAAAGCAGCCGTGAAGCACTAACAAAGCACAACTGAGGGTGACTTTTCCACATCATTTTACATTAAGGGATTTTTGGCTTGTCACTAAGGATCTGTAAATAATATCAGGGAAAAAAAAAAACCAATTAAAAGGAACTGTGTGCAGCTGAACACCTTCTTCAAGGTGGCAGATATGGAAAATAAGAATAAAATATTATGTATGACAGAAAGTGAAAGAATTCCAGCTGGGTATACGCATGAAATGTTACATATTTAAATAATGTTGGGTATCTACAGAGCAATAGAATTGTCAAAATAATAATTTTAACATAAAAGCAACCATTAGCTGTTTCTCCTCAGCAGCCTGATGTGTACTCGTGCTATGTGTGTTGTCTTTCCCAGAGTGTGACATCTAAGTTATTTGTGCAATGCTGCCATGAAAAAAAAACTCCTCACCACATAACCAAACCCACCCAGATCACTGCTGCTTCAAATATTCCAGCCAGGAAAATCCTGTAGAGTACACGTCACGCTGCCATGAGAAGTTTGTTATGTATTGCTGTGCTTGAGAGCTGCAGTGGAGTGAAGAATAGAGGAAATGCTAAAAGACTCGAGGGCAAACGTCTGAATGACACCTCTGCTTTTTGTTTGTTTGTTTGTTTGTTTGTTGGCAGCAAGGGCTGCTCCGAGGGAGAGGATGAGGCGCTGTCTCTCCAGTGAGAGATCCTGATCCGGTTCTGTTCCAGCCACGATGCTTGTAAAGCACTGAAGCTGATCAGAAATCGCAGAGCACCGATCAGGATTTCCAGATGTCCTTGAAAATGCCCTTCACCTTCACAATCAGGCTCTGAAATGATAATATATTGATCGGAATGCTCGGCAGCAGCGTGACACACGCAGGGTTATTGATAAGCAGCGCTGATATTTTCAGGTGACAAACAAGGGTGGGGGAGGCGATTAAAACAGGAATGCAAAGCTGCCACGAGAATCTCCAGCTGGGAAACTCGGGCTCTGAGTGATATTGCTCACCAAAATTGACAATATTGCTTTTTGTCTGGGAACAGATTTCCATCTGAATCTGCGGAGAATAATTTCTGATATTGTTGTACTAATGCTAATAAAGACAAATCCAGCAGTGGATGGATGGACCACTGGACGCCTCCCCGCTGGTCCAGGAGGCGCGGCCGCCCTTCAGCACCACGGCCAGCGCCGGGAGCATCCTCCCGCGGCTTCAGGGGCGCTGGATCCCATCCCGCTCCCCTGTCCTCCGGACATCCCGAGATAACGCTGCTCTGAGCAGGATGAAGGGCCAGAGCTCGTGGGGTCGTGCGAGAGAGAAAGAGGGGACTTAATGGATGTATTCTAGAGGAAAAAAAAAAAATTAGAGGTTTGCTGGTATTGTAAAAGCTCCAAACAACAAAATAATTAAATGTATCTAAACCCTGAGATTACAAGTTCAACCCAGGATCCTTTGTCTATTGTGCCCTGAGCCTTCTTGGGCAAATTCAAGAGAATTACATCTCGGGTTATTTTAATATCAAAGCATTCCATAAGAAGACGTGGGAATTGTTTCCCTTTCCAATAGTGTTGATGCATTGCCCTGTTTATTCCCCAGCTGGTATTTTTTGTACTTCTCAGGGATATATCAAAGTTTATGCAGTATGTGTAACTCGGGGGAGATGGAAAAGGCATTGACAATATTAATTGTTTCATAAATAGCGTCAGATAGGATATGCTTTTTATACCCCTGGTTTAAACCCTGTTAGTGAAAAACCAATACACTGCCATTTGTTTATACTTTTCTTGGCGTAGGAGGCAGATATATTAGAGAGAATGAAGCCAATAAAAGGTTACAGGCAGCCTTTTCCACTCTCAACTTTTAGGCATGGCCCCTTTTTCAAAAGAAAACTGTCTTTTATTTTGGAACATTATAACCATTCCACCTGTCTGTAAAAATGGATGAAGAACCAGAAATTACAAAGGACCAAATAGAAAGGACCCTTTGCTTTTAGGTGAGCACTTCTTCAGACAAACAATTCCATAGACGCCACCACGAGCAATTCCATGCCTCCACAAGTACCTGCTGAGGCAGAGGGATGAAGGGCTCCACCAGCCAGCCCAGCGGTGTGGGGGTCTCTGAGGCAAAGCTGCCTCAGAGAAAAAGGCTCAGCATCAAAAAATAAATACCTCTTTTCTTCAGTGTTCTTATTCGGATCCAAGAAGTTTGTCACAGAACAAGTCCCGAGAGTGGAAAGAGGAACTGCAACCAATCCCAGAGGCAGCACAGGACTGACAGTTTCAGACAAGGAAAACGCTCTTCAAATTAATTACTGGAGTTCTTCCAAAAGCTTTTAATCCAAGCAATGGTAAAAGAGACTCCTGAAAAAACTGTTTGCACTGCAAGCATTTCACTCCTTGCAGTCCTTTTATTTCCTTTATTCTGGCTTTTAGTTCCTGCAGGAAGGGACAGGGAGGTAGGTTATGGTGGGTTTACCTGGTAGGGTGTGGGGGGTTTGCCTCTGCTTTCATTTAAAAAATGTTTTAATTGTGTTCTATGCAGTGTCACACGCCAAAGAAATACAACCCCTGCACATCTTTAAACAAGAGTTTCAATGCTGTCATGTTCTGCTATATTAATATTACAGTTTTGGGAGATATGTAGCATAGCAGCAACTAACTGAGGGCTGGAACGTTGGAAATCAAGAGAGGAAAGAAGGAAGAAAATGCCATTCAATATTCCTGGAAATTCCGTAGAAATTAATGAAAATGTGCTGTGCATGTTTTTTTTTTTCTCATAGCATGAAGTGGCCCCACTGAAGTCTTGAGCCCCTTTTGCAGGATGCCAAGAGCAGCAGTTATCCTTAAGGATAGGCACTCCCAGGGTTTTCCCTCGATCTGTGCACATGGAATGTGAAGCTCGATGTCCCGGTTTTCAAAGCAGCTCTTCATGGATCATCTCCTATAACTTCAGGAACTTTCTGTGCAGAATCAAAGGTCAGGTCCCATGGCAAAGGCATAAAATTCATTACCAGAGGGAACACCAAGGCATGGTCCTTTCTCCATTCCAGCTGCAGAGGGGAGGAGGCTTTGCTCAGCAATCACTTTTATTCCACACCTATTTGTTGCTCAGACTACAGTAAATCAGGAGTATCTGGATTCTTCAGCATCTCTGAGACCCAGAAGGTTTTTAAGGATGTGTTCCAGAAAAGTAGAAACTTGCTGAAAAATAGAGGAAGAAAAGCCATGGCCAGAGGTACCCGTGGAGGCACCAGGTGTCAAAGCCAGGCAGAGATCAGATTTTTTATTTGCCTCCCAGGCAGAGCCTCTGCGCACCCAGACTTCAGCAGCACCTGGAGAGGACTGGCAGGTACCTACACGAGTAAAGAAAGCAGTAAGAGTGAAGAAAGCAATAAGAATAAATGCTGGCTGGAAGGTGCTCCCACTTGGTGCCCACAGCTGATTGTGATGTGTGCAATGTACTTGGGACCAGGTGAGAAAGGACCACCCTGAGCAGAGTCCTCCACCCTAAATCCTCCCGTGATCTGGTCAGACAGAGGGAAGAGCGTCGGGGTTACCCAATAAAAAGCACATTTTAAAGAGCCACGTTTCACCCCTTTTCCAGCACAACCTTTTCCAGTTGCTCTGGAAGGCCAAGAGAGACAACAAGGGAGAATTTTTCTGCCTCAGTGCAAAAGGAGATGTGACAACTGGCAGACTCTGTGTCAAGTCTTTACCTAAATCACGTTAATCTCACCATCAGACCCAGCATTAGAGAACACAGTGCACCCCACCCATGGCATCCAGGCTGACCCAGCAACACCCTTTTGCCACTCACATCTGTTGAGCTGATTTGAAACATCACAACCAAATCCCATTGCCAGTAATGCACGTGCTTTGCCTTGCTCCTCAACCTGCCAGTCCTAATGACTTGCAATTAAATAAAAGCCTTCCTCATGCTCTGGGGCTCCCTGCCCATCCTCCCTGTGAGGCTGTGGCTTTAATTTCACCCTTCTCACAGCAGCAGACTCCTAGGGCGGGCAGCAGGATTATGACTCACATACTGTGGGAAGTAATGATGATCCAAAAAGCAAACGGAGGGTGGGCAGTGAAGGAGAAATCACTTATGCAAATAGAAATATTTTCAATAATGATCAACAGCATGAGAAAGAATATAGAAAAAAATTACATTAGGCAGAGGAGCTTCATTTTTAAAATGTTCCCTAAGTGCTAGAAATCTTCCCATCTTCATTTTTCCCTTTAAACTCTGTCATTTGTACAGCCTATTAACCTTTAACTTTATGACTATCCTAACTTGAAATACTGGCAGCATTTATGTGTGAGAATACTAGAGACCTGCCTTCCTGGTTGGCAACAGAGGTGAAGCACTTTCTTTTAAATCAGTCATTTTTAATATCAGTCATATACACACAGCATCAGAGACACTATTTTTAGATTCACGTGCTGGTGTTACTTTTAATAAACGCTCCACAGACCCCAGTTATCTTCCCTCAGAGATCTTACAGAGCCCTTCTTGTCTGTCCTCTCTCAGTTTGTCTCCCTAATTGTAGTCTTCAATTCTGCTCAAAAGTAGAGGAGAAAATTAGATCAAATCACTTCCTTCAAATTCCCTCTTTCCTGCTCTTAAAAAAGACAATGTAAAATTAATTATTTGTGTTTGCCAGAGCTGCTGAGGAGTCAAGCTGAGGCTGGGACTTCATCGTGTGAAGCCCTGAACCACTATTTTTCCAGCCACTTCTGCCCTGCAGACCCGGCATGGGGCAGGTGGGGAGGGGTGATTAAGTGGCTTCCAAAAGGTGGTGAAGACAAAGTGGCTCATCCTGGTGGTGAGTGCTGGGGCTGTATCGATTCCACCTGCGGCAGGGGATGGAAGAGCTTTAGCACGGAGCTTGCGAGGTTTTAATTGTTACCATTAGTTCAAACCACAGGAGTGACAAGGGCTGCTCCGACCTGAGGACAGGAACCTCTGCTGTTTGTAGCTAAATCTCAGTGATTAAAGTGCACCCAGGGATGAGGGGGGATGATCTGTTGGGAATCTGCTGGATCTCCTCTCTGCCAGTGAGTGCATTCCTCGAGGGCTGGGCATGGCCCTACTGTGGGGCATCACCGTGGCCTGGGAGAGCACCCAAAAAGAACTTTCAGTTGGAAAGAACAGCCAAAGCTGTTACACTGATGGCTGAGAAAACATTGCCTCAGAGCTGAACCGCCAGAATTTATTTACACAAAGCCTTCACCTTTCCCCTTGCTCTTTCGGACTCGGCAAACCTTTGAGAAGCTCGGCAGGGAGCCCTGGAGCAGCACTTCGAGCCAGTTTTCCAGGCAGGAGCCTGTGCCTCTCTCCTTAATGAGAAAATATCCAGCCCCAAGGAGTGAGACGGGGACCACAGCGGCCCTGGCTGCCCAGCCCTTCCCTGCACACCTCAGGGTGGGCAGGAGGAAGCCCAGGGCTATACAAATGTCCCTCTCTGTCACCTCTAAGACCCGGTGCTCCCTTCCTGGGTGAGGAACATGGGCAGGGTAGTGGGAGCAGTGCTAGTGCTGATGTGTTTCAGCTGTGACAAAGGTTTAAACCAGGAGTTTTTACTCTGATGCAAACTCTCTTCTGAGCTCTCACTCTCTTAGGGAATCTTCCGCTCTCAGGACTGCTCTCCTGAACCTGAAAAAGCTTCACTGAAACTGCAGACTCACTTTGGGGTAGAAATGATCAGCCACCAGCCCAGGCCGAGCAGGAGCTCTGGAAGGATTTTTGGCTATGGATCAAATTCAGCCAAGGAAAATGAATAGGAGGGACAACTAAAGATTCGAGCAAGACTTGGTCAAAGGAGGAAATGCAGAGCTAAGCTTGCTCTTGCATCCTGTATGTGCCCTGTCTTACACTTCTCCAGCCTGTCCTTTCTACTCCTTTGAGGGGATTTCTGAGGTGCCAGAGGAAGCAGGTGGAATTTATGTTTATGTTTATATTTATTATTAATATATATGTTATATTTATGTTTATGCCACCACACCCAGCACTGCCAGCACACCCACGCCACCTCCTGCTCACACAGGACCTGAGGAAAGTCCCCAAAACTTCAGCAGGATTCAGCCACCTCACCGTGGAGCTGCTTTTCTAAACTCCAGCTGGGTTTTTAGAAGCACACTTAGTTTAGGCGCGCTCTTGGGCCCTATTGATTTTAATGCAACCATCATATGTTCAAAACTTAGCATGTGTTTAATTGCTGTGCTGAATAACAGCAGCACGATCTGGTGCTCACACGCCTTGCTGACCCAGTGCTGGGAGAGAAATGTGGCACCAACCTCACAGCAAGATGGCATTTGTCCCAAACCCGAAATCAGGTGAACCCAAATTCTTCTTTGTATTTTAAAAGTAAATATAGTTTCCTAAAAGGAAGGTAAGCACAAAGGAATTTGGAAGGGAAAATGTGTAAAGCTTCTTGTTCGTTTAGCTCTTACTCTCAGGTATTTCATTTTTGGCATTTTCCTAAAGTTTTCATCTCTCCAAGTCTTGTTTTATGGTTAGTATAAGGCCAGCCTGAAAGATAATATATTGTGACTGTTATATTATTTATTTCAAAGCCAAGTTATTGATTATTGCACGCTGAAAATGACAAATGGCATCTGAGAAAGGCACGGTCAGCGAGTTCTATTAAAGAAATGATAGTATTGCTCATGGATTGTTAAAAGGTTCGGTTTAGATACTTTATAGGTTTATATCCATCACTATTTAATGACCAAATGATGAAAAATATGAGTCACAGGGACAATTTCTTTCTGTTACAGTTTTACGTTTAAGCAGTTAGCAAAATAAGAGAAATTTTTTTGCTAGGGGTTTATGCACCCAGACCTTGTAATCTGGGACTGAGCCTGATTGTTTTAAAGGCAATGATTCAATACAGGTAACTACTCTGCACCTGGGGCACACCGGAGAGGATCAAATCCTTCCTGTGCAGTGCTGGTGCCCAAATGGGGATGGGATGGAGCCAGGGAGGCAGGAGGGGTAGAGGGGATCCATTGTGTTACACACCCCACCAAGGAGCCCCACTGACTTCCCAAAGCCTCTCTCAGGGCCCAGTCCCAGGCCAAGTCATGGGGAAATGCTCATTTTCCCAGCATGATCCCACCAGGCAGGGCAGAGGAGTTCAGTGATGGGTCACCCTGGAAGAACAAACAGACATCAATGAGTAGGATCCAATCCCACCTTTTGTTAGTCCTGGTGTCCCTGGTGTCCCTGATGCCCCTGGTGTCCTTGATGTCCTCCACTCCCCTTCCTAAAGGGAGCCAGAGTAGGATTTGGCCTGCTTTCCCCCTATTTAACCCCACGAGCTCAAGCTGGAAGCCCAGCAAGCATTACTTTTTTGTTTGCCACAGGTATGAAAGCCTCTCTTTTCACTCGTATTCTCTTAGAGCCATCTGCTCGGAACACTTTCAAAATTATGGCAATTAGGGATAAGAGCTAATAACACTCCAACCTGCACGCTGGGAAATGCCATTTAATCACTATTGCCTTCACTGGCAAATAAGGAGCAGCCTCGACTGGACTAGGGTGATAAAGCTCCCATGCCGGCCCAAATGAAGAGCCCAGCTGCAGTGTTTGCCACCGTGAATTGTAGCTGCAAGACCTGGAATCTGGCCTAAAGAGCTGATATAAATCCAGCAGAATAAATCTTTCCCTACTGCCTGTGGTTTCACACTGCCTTAACTCAACTCTTTTACCTAATCTCTGACCTTCCTTTGTAATTTTTCATGTTTGCCAGGTAAAACTCAGGGTGCTCATTAGCGGAAGGCTGAGCCAGGAGCGCTGGGGAGTTCAGGCTTTTTCCTGAGGGTGATGAACCGGGCTGTGCCAGGGTGTGCTGGTGGGAAACCTTTGGCAGTGCTCTGCACTCAATTTCCCAGTGGCAGGAGCATCACTCTATTTCCTTCTCCTGCATCCTGCAACAGAAACGAGTGCTGTGAAATCATGCCCAGAGAGCAGGAGCAGGCTGGAAGATGCTTTCCCACCAACAGCTACAGGGGAGATTTCCAACTCCAGAGCCAGGGTGATTGACCACAGTCCCTGGCAGGTGCAGCAGGGCAGGATCTAAGTGCAACAGCCCATCCCAAAATGACCATCTGGGCACATGCCTGTAAATCAAAAGATGCCAACAACAGACAGGGAAGGGTGTTTTTAATTCCAACCCAGATCTCCCCCTTGGCTGACAGTCTTACTTACCAGGTTTAATCTTAGAGCAAGTATTTTCAACTGATCTAACTTTCAAACCCAGGAATCAATAAGAGAAGTGGTGACTTCAGCTAAATCACAAACTTTATGCAATCTTTAAAAGCAGCACTAACATCTCCTAGCTAGTACCAATACATAAAGAAAGCAACTGCTGCTTTTAGTCCACGTGTTGTGACAGAGGATTTGCAAACTCTGAGCAGGCAGGAAAAGAAGAGAAACCTGCCAATTTTATCCTTCTCTATTTGGCAAACACATTTTGCCACGATGCGTGGAAAGCACCAGGGTTGTGGAAAAGCGTGGAGCAGGCTGGAGAGCAGATGTCTGCTTGGGAAGTCCTTTGTGCTGAGGTTCTGAAACATTTCACAGAATGGCTGGGGCTGACAGGGACCTTGAAGATCACCTCGTTCCAACCCTCCTGTCACGGGCAGGGACACCTTCCACTAGACCGGGTTGTTCAGAGATACATCCTGCCTGGCCTTGGACACTTTCCAGGGCTGGGGCACTGTCATTCATACACGCTGTCCTCAGTTTTGGGTCGTGCCCATGAGCCCTCTGCAGGCTGTGACGATCCCTGCCCTTTGCTGCACGGGCTGCTGCTCCTCTGCCGCCAAAGTCCTTGTTTGTCACGAGCCTTCCCTCCTGCTCGAGGAACACTGCTGGAACGGTCCGTTTGGATTTGGGATAGATTTAAAACTTCACCCACAAGGCAAATCTTGGGAAGGCGTTGGCTCCTGCAGGGAGCCGTTCGTTCGCCAGCGAGGGCACAGCGCACACACGCGTGCCCGGCCGGGCGCTGCTGTGCTCGAAACCACTTTTGACGGGACGCGCTTGGCCGGAGCGGCTTTCCCGGGCGGCCGCGCTCGGCCCGGAGGCACCGCCCGGCTCTCCCCGGGGCCGGGGCCGGGGCCG